>CABFWO010003819.1:18101-28485 GCA_902155825.1 Timema genevievae | reverse complement strand
TGTTTATAATTCTTTCCTTTTATGGTCTTCTATCGCCCCCCCCCCCCCCAATCCACTCCCTCTCCAAAAATAATTCGTTCTGTTCATGATTTGTGACAATTTACAAATGAATAATCTGAATGTCGATCAGTAGAATGAAGCTTATATGACGAAGCAGATTGGCATAATGTGGTCAGAGTAATCCATTTATGACAGAAAAATCTCAGAAGTTGGGATATTTATTTTGTTCTATTTAGTCTTGTGTTTATTAAATAAATTAAATAGTATGAATATGAATAAGTAAATATCTGTATAATTAGATAGTATCATCACAGAATGGATGTGTAAACACATGTTAAGATGGGGACGTATGTGAAACGAGAAAAGGTAAAGACTTTTTGCAGTTTTTATTTCAAAACAATTTCTTTTGGTGAAAATATATCAGTAAAAATAAAAGAGTTAAATTTTCTTCACATGCTGATATCTATAGTTCTCGACTATCTGTCGAGGGTGTCCTGGAATTTAAAGACAACCTTTTCTCTTCATTTAAAAAGTTTGTCATCAACTTTTTCTCTTCATTTAAAAAGTTTGCTATGCTCATGACAGATATTCATTAAGTGTTGAAATCATCACGTGAAGAAAACAATATAATCAACTCTGTTTCTAATGAAGCAATATTTTATTTATTTCTGGCAAAAAGAAAGTTTTGCTATAAAAACTGAAAAATACTGCTCTTAACTAGCGTATCCTATATCCCCGCCCTTAACATTCCACAAAATCTTCATTAACGAGGTAGTGATTCAAATCCCAACCGTGAGCGCTAAGAGGTGATTTAACAAATGAGTTAGAGGCAGTGTTTCTCTTCCCTCTCTCTACACTCATGTGGTTACACTTCCTCTAAAAGTACTCTACAGCATTTTGAATTAAACGTAGCAATTAAAAAATTATCTATTTTGAGCAAATTTAAATAAAATATCCAAGGGATGGATTTAATCCTTTCTACTTCCTCTCGACCCCTCGGAGGGAAAGTATTATGATCGTCAAAAAAAAAATCCAACTCGAGATTTTGATAAATGTCGATGTTTCATGACCCCTTGAAGCAAAATATAATAAAAAATTATTTTCGCAAAGCCGTCTGTCTGTACCTCAGACTAGACCCGAAACTCTTTAACCGATTGGGCTGAAACTTGGTATCTGGAGTTTTCATAACATCCCCTCAAGGGATTTTTGGAATAAGATATCAAACCCTAAATCTAAGGGTAGTTTACATAAGGGCAAAAAGATAAAATCTCGATTTTCACAAAATTCGTTCCAATGATTTTTATTAAACTTTAAATATAGACACTGTTTATCTTTGTACACAAGATGGCAAGTCTCATTTTCTCATGGAAATGGCTTTGAGGATACTTTACATGTGGGAAATTTTCCTATTTTCATCATTTCTCCACAACTATTAGAGATACGAAATAACTTGAAACATATTTTTATAGAACCAATAGTTTCTTAGCCATAAGCAAATATATACACTTTTTAATTCAGATAATTGACAATTAATTTGATTCTCATGCTCTTTGGTGGACAAAGATGTTTCTCTTTTCTCAATTTATATGTGACAGTGTTCTTAGTTCTTAATGCCATAGAATAAGCAAGTAACAGTGTGCATTATTTAATATATGATATTTGGTCCTGTGTTTCTACAACAATGTATATACCTATTATTTCGTTTCACAAATCTTACGAGTTTTTAGTAAATGTCTATTTTAAGATAAGAGCTAGAGAAAGTCTGTGTGGTGCATCGTACCATTTATTTTTCAAATATAGTTTAAGAGCATGATACGAGGCAAGGAAAATCCAAATTGAGAGCCAAAGATTACTAGCCAACTGCGATCGTGCAGCAAACTTGTGAAAGATCATCCATATAAACAATACGGATTACTTGGCAATCGAATATATCAACTGGTAAACACATTTACAGTACATACAACACGTATGCTTTACCATGAGTTTGGCATGTGTCAGCCAAGTATCTACAGTAAATGGAGCGAAGGCATCCTTTCCCATCCCATCCTGAAAGCGACATCCCCCCGAATGACAGCTCTCCCGTTTCAATTCACCCTGTGAAATTCAACACCCCTCCCTCCCTTATACCCTATTTCATATCAAACCCTAAAAAAAAAAAAAGTGCTTAAAAAAATGAAGCTGTCAGCAAAATGTGCACCGACAAATTCTTTTCGCGGACTAAAATTAATTATGAATCAATCCATGTGATCCCATCACTGTTAACGCTTCGATGCGTTACGTAATGGAGAATAATTGACGTTTTTACCGTCGTCGGAGCATTTAATTTGCAGGCGCATGCTAATGATAGCTGGTAAAAAAAAAAGTGACATTCTTTTAAATATAAAATGTATATTTCACGTGGTATTGTCTGTCAAGTTTTAAATTTGATAATACAACAAATATTACCGTCAAGGCTGTGATTCTGTTCATTCAGGGATCATGCTCGATCTTACACTTTGATAAGGTATAGTAGTTCTGGTACAATCCAAGTTTCATATGAAGAGCCTTTTAGAAAACACGAACATATTTTGTTGCTGTCAGTATTTATAACATTTTAACATTTCAATGGTTTTCTTATAACAACCTCTGTGGTCTTAGGGTAAAGCACTCGCCCCAGGACTCAATGTTCGTGGGTTCAAACCCAGCCGGAGCAGACGTATTTTTCTTGATCGATAAAAATCCATAGCACAACTTCCTCCGGAGGGAAGTAATGCCATCAGTCCCATGTCGATTATGGCACGCAAGAGAAGTTAGGAAGTTACCTTTCCGGCAAAAATAACAGGATCTTTCGCTCTCACTCAAAGAAATTATGGAGTGCTGATATAATCAGTATATTTATTTAAGGTATACGTTCTGAGCAGAACAAAAGTGACAACTACGGTTCATATGGCTTGGCGTATGAATACGGGTAAATGTTATATTCGTCCAGTTAAAATTGGACAGTATGAAGAGCCCTTTTAAAAAGACAGACTAATTTTTTTTTAAAGTCCATATCGATAACATTTTGTTTTATTATGATATAACTTGATAGATATTGACATATATCAAAAGTGACAGTTTAGTATCACATGATTGATTGAACCATAAAAATATGTTTTTAAAAAGATTGTTAAAATAACTTTTATTACTGTCCAAATGTTCCTATCCAAACCAGCCTGCAGTCAAGTCACTTTCGATATTTCTGGCTCTCCATTAATTTGACATTTTTTTATTACTATGAACAAAGCTACAATCATCTAATATATTATCATCATTATTATCACCGCGTCTTACTACCCGTTCGGGTTATACGCACTTACGCTAATGTGTAATGGTAGGGTGATTGTGAGATGAAATGGAGGACCTACAGTTTAAGGTGGGATCCGAACCACGGTGGTAGGCCTGGCATTCCATACATTCACAAGTTATGATTAATACACGTCTTGTCAGAGGTGAAGGAAGGGTTTGGCAATCAGATAAATCTGTGCCAGGACCGAGGATTGAACCCCGGACCCCCCAGCAAAGAAGTCTTGAAACCCTACCGCTAGACCGCCAGGCCACTTCCATCAGCGTAGTTGAAGTATAATCCGAAGGAGCGGTGAAAAGCTGGGAGTCAAAAAAAAATCACATTACAAATCTAACAATTAAAATTTTAATATTGTGGACTTGTTTCATTTGATCACATTTACTTGGATAACTTTATAGTTAAATATAGATCCCTTGACTACTTGGTTCTCAGATAAACCTAAATCAAAACTTATTGGTTTTCTTAACACCACGTCTTACTACGCATTCGGGCTATACTCCTATGTACTAATTACTTTAATATGTCAGGTATGAAAAGGGTCAATTTCTATTAAGCGTGCCCGCATTTGCGTGGAGGGAAAGTATAAAAACATTTGAGAAAAACACTTTAATGCCCCGACTGGAATCAAACTCTGATCTCTCTGCTATCGGCAGTATATTCTATAGCGAGTGACGCCTTAGACCATGCGGCCATTGATAAAAGATAAAAATTAAGCCTATTAGTTATAGTTAACCAAGTATATCATATTAGACCGAAAAATAAACTACTATAGGCTATCATTTTAAAGAACAATGTCTCTAACGTAAAGACAACCAACTTTTTAAAGTCAAATTATATGATTAAATACTTGAACATTTCAGAAGTAAAGGAGCATTATTTAATTTGATTTGTGAAATTATCTCACTTAATCTATAATCAATATTTTTTGTTACAAAAATAAGTCAACTTAGTAATTATAAAATGGCTTAACAGAAGGCCATAGCATAAAATTAAATTAAATTAAATTGTATTGAATAGAAAATGTAGTTTATTTTTATATAAATTTGTATCTAACTAACATCTCAAACTAAAAAAAAAATTACTAACTTACATACAGTACTTTATCTGGCTTCTGAATATTCCAATTATATAACAAATTTCTGCTAAAATAGATTTTAAAAATATAGTACCAATTGAATAAAATTTTGTATCTACCTATTTATCCTACATACAATCAGTTTCACAAATGGAAATATAACAAATTTCTGCTCAAATAGATTTTAATATATAGAATTGAATAAAATTTTTGTATCTACCTATTTATCCTACATAAAATCAGTTTCACACAAGAAAAAATAACTATTCCAAACTGTGGAGAAAAAAAAAGCATCTAATTGTTATATACATTCTTTTGAAGGCGCATGGTAATTTTCGTCCTACCACAGGAAATAGCCCATAATATTTCTCCCCACCTGAATAAAAATGTACTTCCGTTCCACTGTGCTTTGCTTCCATTATACTATTAACTCAATAAATCACGCAACTGTATGTGTGAATTCTATTCAAATGAGATTTAAGTGTGGTTTTTAAATTAAACAAACGGAACCGTACTATCGAACGAATTTCCAATAAAGTCGTGTATTATCGTTTCATTTTTAAACAACTTTTGAAATTTTTATATTCCACCTTCGAACTATTGTGACTCCAGGCTCATAGGCTAGGGGAATGTAGTATCAGGCGTTACAGTCTTAGGTTAAGTTAGTTTGTAAGTTACATGTTGATATGTGTTTTGTAAATTGCCAGTTAAATCTCCTGAATATATATATATATAAAAAAAGAATTGTTTGACTGTTTAGAGGTAAAAATTTCACTAGGTAAAATCAAAAGAGAAATTTTTATCAATTGCAACATATAAAATGGCCCATTCGTATAATATGATGACTATTATTTTATGAGTTTAATTAATATGACGTGGAAGAAAGAAGAGAAAGTAAAATTATTGTAGCTAACCACATGTTGTATGATGGAGAGAGCGAGAGTGTGTGTGTGTGTGTGTGTGTGTGTGTGTGTGTGTGTGTGTGTGTCTGTCCGTGTAGATATATTTATATAGAGGTGAAACTCTTTATAATATATACTTTCATGTTTGTACACGTAAAATATGTTAGGCAGCTATTAATTTTGATAGGTGGTGTCAAATTTGACCGCCGAGGCATAATATAGTGACTTGTCGTTGTTGATGACTAATCTGTTTTTATTATTTGAATTTTCTTTTAAGGGTCTTTCAGTGGTGACCAAAATAAGGGATATATTCTCTATACATTTTAGAACTATAGCAGTATAGCACATTTTAAAATGCGATATTGTTAGAAAATACAGAAAGTAAAGCCTTACAATCAAATTAATAGAGCCTATATTAAAACACGGCCCCAAGCAAAAGCGGCATTCTTTGTGTAAAAAAAATTTTTTTTTTCTAAATAAGCTAATAGTAGAAAAATGTTAAGTCTTAAAAAGTTAGATATATTTTATTTTTAACATTCTGCGTTGATAAAAATTTTAAAAAAAAGTCTCAGTACATGCTAAAATAAAGGGTGATACAAAATCAATAAAAATTTTTTTTAATAATCAGCAAATTAATTTAATTAAATATCAAAATGTTCATGAATTCCTCATTCAAACAATTCCATTTACTAATGCCTTTTAAAGGAGGTGAAAATTGTGTATTTTTATGCACAAACACCAAATATTTTTCAATCACACGAGTATCCTTAAAAAAAATTGAAACAATATCCCGGCGGTTAAGCCACAACACAGCTCATGCACATACTTTTTATTTTTTCATTAACCATACGCCCATTAAAAACAACAGTTTGAAAACATGTTTATTCTATTACGAGTGAGTTCACAATTTATTATTATTATTATTATTATTATTATTAATAATAATAATATTACTATGAGCAGTTAACGTACATGTTTTGAACAAACAGATTAATCAGAATGTGCAATACAACCTAGTGCATATGCTGACAATTCACGAATTAAAAATATTCAGCCAAGCTGGGATACAAACCCGGGAACAGACTCAGAAGATGAACGTGTTACCAAATTAAAGTATCTTTCCTTAGCACCGTGTCTTGTACTGTTCCTGTACAGATTATACGCATATGTACTAATTACGCTAATGGTTTTAGGGATTAGAAAAATCATATTTAGAGTAAGTGTACTCGTATTTGTGTAGTTGGAGAGTGGAAAACAATTTTGGTAAAAACCACCTTCATCACACCCGACCGGGAATCGAACCCCAATCTCCCTATCATCGACAGTAAAGTCTAACACGAAAGTGATGACCTAGACCATGCGGCCACTGAAGCAGGTAGCTAAAGTATCAAACGACGGAGTAATATCAATATTCCAAATATAACCTTTACCTTCTTGGAAAACTTAAAAGATTTCAAGATGGCCGTGACTAGTTTTACTTTTCCCAACCCTCTTTATTATTTCATAGTATTCTTACTGCAATCTTTTCTCTTAAAAAAATCCAACGGGGAAATAAGGCTGAACAAATAACATAAAAAAAAAGAACACAACAAAATGTGTTCGCTTTTGTGTGTTGAGTTTATTTGTGGAATGAATTATTGAACACAAGCGTGCGCGGCAACCACAATTTTTTATTTTTTTCTCATGGTTCCTTCTCGCGCAGATTTTCGCACTTATGTTACGGAACGTTGCACGGAATTGTAAATTATGATTAATTTTCATAAGCAGACTTTGCAATCCAAACCACCACCATATTTTTGTTGTTGTTGTTGTTGTTACTGAAAGCGACACACATACAATTTAGTATTTAAAATCAAATCGTATTTAAAAGCTGTGAAGTCGTGTTAGATTTAACATTACTATTGGACTAATTTATTTTTTATTTGGGCTATTTTTACGCATACTTTTTGAACCGACCAATAATATCAGCACGCTTAAAACTAAAACAAACAAAACACCAAGCCCCCAGCCATTAATTTATCACTGTGAAAGGGGTGAACTTACATGTCACCCATGATAAATTTTTTCGACCATGGCATGAATCGAACCCAAGACCCTTAGCCTAAAAGTCTGACTGAGTTAGGGTTTCGGACAAGACTAATTTAAAACATATAAAAGTAAAATTTATATATTTTAGATGCAGTCTGAAATAATTATTTCATTAATACCTTTAACACAGCAGTTATTTATGTCTTTATATTATATAGGATAGGTGTGAAGAGGATAGTCTAGATTAGATTAATTGTACCCGCAGTTGTGGGATGAGGGGATGGGAAAACTACAGTGGTAAATAACATGTTGAAAACCGTCCCCCAGCCGAGATTCAAACCTCAATCCTTACATCACTGGCAATAAAATCTATCGGGAGCTTGACTACTTAAGACCACACAGTTATCAGTACAGGTAAATATGATATACATAAATAGTAAAATTGTTTGGCTTAAAGTAAGTATATTATTTTCATTTGGGAATAATTAATTGCACCTTTGTGTTTATAAATTTATTTTGACTTGCTTAGGCTCGACCATTCTAGAGTTCATCCTTTATGGTTGGAATCACATGTGGAAAAGTCACTGGTCTCAACCGAGTACAAGTGATTGATTCGGAATCCCTTATCAGCAGATAACGGGTGTTACAACCCTGAGAAGTTTCAAGTAATTAAGTAAAACATCACTAAAATTTTATATTATTCAAATTTGTATGGCTTCTAAAAATACTTTCGGATTCATAAAGAACACTAGGACTTTATCAATAGAATATTTATAAAGAAAAATTTCATAAACGTGATTCGTGTTCAAATAGCGATAAGTTAATAAGCAACAAACTATTTCGTTTCTAGAAAGTTCAGTGATGAATTTTAATCCCAAATTCACTGGGGGGGTTTATTCTGACTTGGTACTTGAACTGATAGAGAGAGAAAACTAAGATTGTCAATGTACTACTTGGTAGACAGCCTCGTTATCATTGTATTAGGAAATATTCCGAAATGATCGTGAAGGAAAGAAGAGGTTAAGGGAAATAACACGTTAAGTGACCAGTTCGCCGACTGTAACTCCACGAAGGTACATTAACACTGCATGCAGGAAACACATGAGTTAAGAGTTAAAGAGACAAAGGATTAGGAAGGGAACACGTTAAGTTACCAATTCACCGACTGCAACGCCATCAACTGCATGCGGAAAGCATAAGAACTAAGATGTAAATGAAAGAGAGGAAGGATTAGGGAGGTAAGAATTCAACTTACCAGTACAAAGACTGAAACGATAACCAATTAAATTAGCACTGCATGAGGAAAACATGAAGATTTAAAGAGAAAGAGAGAAAGGATTTAGGATGGAAAACGTTAAAGTCACCAACAGTTCACCGACTCTCAACGCCCATAGTTTCATTTAACATTTCATGCGGTAAGCATGTGGACTTAAGGTTGGGTGCTAGTGAGCACCAATTTAGTGCATTAATTTTGCAGTTTTTATAGCATATACATTTTTTGGCAAAAATAAATCAAATATTTATTCTATAGAAACATAGAGTTTAGCTTTATGCACATGCTAATCTCAAGAGTTCTTGAATATCTCTCATGAGCATAGTGGCATTTGGTGACAAACTTTTTAAATGCAGAGAAAAAGTTGTCACTAAATTCCAGGACACCCTTGACAGATATTAAAGAACTGTTGAGATTAGCATGTGCGGAAAACTAAACTCTATAGAAAAAATATTTGATTTATTTTGGCCAAATAAATGTTTATGCTATAAAAACTTCGAAAATACTGCCCTAAACTCACGCTCACTAGCACCCCATCTTAAGAAGCGTGAACAAAATGAAGAGGTTATATTTGAACACGTTAAAGCACCAAACAGAATTTCTCGACCACACGATGCAATGTTAACAGAGAAAAGATATAGTGAAATAAAAATAATAAAAACAGATTTGAAGTGATACACTTTTCAATCAGTGCCGAAAGAAAGTCAAAACCCGGAGCAGATGAGCTTACCGACAGGGCTAGGTGGCACCGAGAAGAATCCTGACGTGAAACACAGAGATATTCCCTCGAGTTGGTAGATGTCCTCAACGAGTAGAAAGGTGATGGCATATTGGGGTAAAAAGCTTGCGGCGAAAGCAGACGCTTGTCGAGAGGTAAGTGCGTGCTTGTTAAGGAGAAGTGGAGGTGTAGGCTTGTGACAGCTGACACACTAGCATTCCCAACAGAAGTGTTCTCAGAGGAACGCATGCGGAGTCAAGAAAACATGTTAATCTTTCAGTGTTGAGTGCACCGCCGCGCATATTTTAGCAAACTTTATTTTAGTTTACTTGACGGATATATGTGTAATTTCTTATGCATATACTTTTTACTTTCTAACGACCCCGTGAAGAGAGGAAATTTTTCTGTAGTAAAAAAAATTAATTCGGGGAAAAAGGTTTTTGGAATGCCGTCTGTCTATCCGTCTGTTACTGGGACTAGAGCCTAAACCACCATTTTACCGATCACTTAAGGTGGGACGGAAGGGGATGGGAGAAAAAGCCAGTGTTATTTCAGTTTTTATGGCAAAACTTTTTTTTTTGCCAAAATAAATAAAATATTGCTCCGGTATAAACATAGAATTTATTTTTCTTCACGTGATGACCTTAAAATTTCTTGAATATCCATCAAGGGTGTCTTGGAATTTAGTTACAACTTTTTCTTCGTTTAAAAAGTTTATTATCTAATGCTACTATATTCATGACAAATATTAAACAAATGTTGATATCACCATGTGAAGAAAATTAGACTATGTTTGTACCGAAGCAAAAGTTTATTTATTTTAGCCAAAAAAATGTGTTGCCATAAAAACTGCAAGAACACTGGCCTTTTTTCGATATATATATATAAAAGTGGCCCCCTAAGAATGTGTGAAATTGTATCACTTATTTATCGGCCGTTCTTTTTTAAAGAGCTTGGGATGACTTAAGAATAATACTTTTTGTTACTCTCGTTTTTTAACAAAACACCCATGAGGACGGCTGTTAGAAGGATAAAAAGATATATATATATATATATATATATA
>CABFWO010003819.1:0-17911 GCA_902155825.1 Timema genevievae | reverse complement strand
ATATATATATATATATATATATATATATATATATATATATATATATAGCAGCTTCACCAAGAGTCGAGGAGACGCTGTACTAATTGGATCCTAGGATACGTCCCTCAGGCCCCCTCCCCCCTTCCTTGGACACCTAGATACAAGGTTGTCTTTCTAAGACACCACTTGACATGGTAGTGTCTTTTTCTCTGTGTCTTTCCTTTTCTGACCGAGCTGAAACGGAACCTGGACCTTAGAGACTAATGAGGTATCCTTTAGGTCCTTTATTCGTAGTGTTGCAAGGACAATAAAAAGAGTGAGAGAGAGAAAGAAAGACTCAGAAAAATAAAATAATAAAACATAAAAAGATATAATATAGCTACAGAAGGGTATCTTAAAAGAAAAGTAAAGAAGAAGAAAAAAAATTTATAGCGAAAAAAAAGTAGCTAAAACTGAGATAGATTTTTTTTTTCCGGACTTTTAAAAGGATTTTGACGAAGTAGACTTCCGATAAACGCATTGGGTGTGAATATGAAAGATAAAATACGAAAAGAATAAAGAGAATACATCAAAGGTGTGAGAGACGTGGTAAAATAAATATATGTTTATCCCTGTAATTTATATTTTATCAACATTATATCTCTACTAGAGAGCAATTAATTTTACTATATCACGCCTGCAGGTTCAGCTCTAGATGGAGTCGTAATCGATAGTTTACGGCGCAGAATAATTTCAATCGCATTCGATGATCCAACTAATAAAGATTGATATCCAAAATGTTTTAATCTAAAATTAAGTTCACCAAAATAAATTTCAAGGTGCTAAGGAAGCCACCTAGTTGAGTGAGAGATTGCTGCGCAGACGTTCAGCTCTGGCGCCATATTTAATATTACCTGAAAACCAGACGAGACAGACTTTTTTGCCCGCATGCCCAGCCATGTGGGTTACCTCAATCATGGAATATACCTAAGTATTGCAGCCTACTGAGATATTAAATAGAAAATTTAAGTTTCTGAAACACTAATTTGCAAAGAGGTTTGTCTTTTTACATCACAGATGAATGCCATCTTAACATATTCGTGAATCTAAAATATATTAAATCGGGAATTTATAATATGTATAGATCGTATTTTTATATAATAAAATTAATCTTTTTGGTATTTACGGTATATTTATTTACTTATTATACACAATATTAAAATTAATTTCAAATATATATATATATATATATATATAAAATTTTTAATGTTTGTTAAATATGTTGAATATACTTTGGTAATTGAAAATATTCACCTTAGTAAAATTGTTTAAATCAGACTTTAGTACAAATTTACATCATATTATACTGTCCAACTCAAAGAAAAAAAAATCGAAATTCACCTTTAGAGGATGGGAAATCACATTTCAAACAGCTCTAATAGATAGATTAAATATACAAGCTATAATATTTGTTAATTACGGTAAAAGACGCATCTAAATTTAATATTCTTTATTAGCACCATAATACCCTCCTGGCTGCGTTATTTGATAGCTCGTGATCTTTAATGATCATGCATATGTAGCTGACGATATCCACACGCCCATCACAGACTCTGCCTTAAAATATGAGTGAAGAATGACCCAGGGTACGGGACGATTTATGGATAACTCAGTGGCCAGATCATTGGCGTACTAAGCCAAAGGTCTCGGGTTCGAATCTTGTGTACAGTGTCATTTTTTCAATATAAAGAACATCTAATACATTTTTTTTTAAAAAAGCCTACCGTGTCAACGTTAGAATGGTAACCAATAAGCTAACTTAATTCAATAAAATGCTAATCATATATGTTTGATTGTTTTAAGTTTATAACGGCTGACAAAGGCAGGTATGAAATAAAACAAAAAAGTATGTAGAGTTCAAATAACAAATAGTTTCATCTCAAGATATCATAGTAAAACTCATTGATTTATTTTTTTCAAACTTATTTTATGACAATACTGACCCGCCAAAAGCGCACATGCCCTGCCTTCTTTTGTTGAATTGTGCCTGCGTGACTTTGAAAAATTTCCCTATTGAACATGTCGTATATATATCAAAAGGTAGTATGATTTATTTCGCATTAAAATCAAACATATGTTTTCATTCAAAAGTAAAAATATATTAAAATCCTCTTGGATTTAAAACCCTATGTTCTCTTACCAACGTTGCGTAAGCAAACAATGTGACCAACTTCAGCTTCGAGACAATTTATAGTGTAATAAATATTAGTTTTAAATTATAAAAATGTATGGCAACATCCCCACCTCCCATATAATAATTATGCAATAGCCAAATGTGCGCGTGACAGTTGTAGTAGAGCAGTAAATCCAACAAACACTGTATTCACTAGTGGAGGCATAGCTCAATTACACATGGTTTATAAATTATAAGTTACAATAGTCTGGCTCGGTTGCGCTAGTGTGTGGGATTGTGGGATTGAAGAGCACACCATTCTGTGGGCCAAAGTAAAGGAGGGCAAGAAAGTGTGTGTGTGTGTGTTTGTGTGTGTGTGTGTGTATATATACATATATATACTCACTATCACTATCACCATCAGCTTATTACATCGGGACATGGAAAGAGCCTCCACGGAAAAGTATGTACTATTAGTACATTCGGGAGTCAACCATGGGCAACGGTACATTAGTACTGGCTTATCTTTACACAAACTGGGCTACGAGCCCAGACATGCATATATATTTACATATATATATCCACCACTCGTAGCCCAGTTTGTGTAAAGATAAGCCAGTACTAATGTACCGTTGCCCATGGTTGACTCCCGAATGCATACAATGTTTCACATGATTTTATGAAACATACTTCGGCACCAAAAACCGTGTGAAATTTATTTGTGATATTTGCTTGGAAGGATAAACGCTCATCTTAAAAAATATTTTTTTTTGTTCAAATAAACTTAATATTTTTTTTTGAGTTTTGCTAAATTTCTTTTTAAAATTCTCTTTAAGTATAAAATTTTGTATTTACTCACTACATTAGATTAAGTATATTCACATTTGTAATTACTTTTGTAAATAAAATTAATAAAGTTGAACTTTAAAAAACAAATTTCAAACATCATAATTACTACATTTTTTTCTGAATTTTGTTGGGGGGCAAAATTAGGAACACATTTTTTGGTTTCCAAAAGTAGGTATTTTTGAAATTATTTTTTTATTTAATAACCATTGATTATACAGTTGATACGGCTTGGTTTCTATGTAAAGGGATAGTTTACGAAGGTAACATCATATTTTTGAGCTCTTAGGTCAGTTAATACGGTCTCCAGGTACGATTAAGTGACTAGGGGACGAAATTTGGGAAATTTACAGCAATAATAAGTTAATTACGCTACGAATGGCTACCATAAGAGAAGTAAATATCAGGCCAAATGTGTTAGTTTTTAGGTGATAAACTGAATGAAATAATGAGTGAAGAACGACCTTAAGCACGGAAATATCCAAGTATAACTACTTTTCTTTTAAAAATAACCCCCTTGGGGTTTAATTAAAACATAGGAATAGCCCCTCCCAAAAGAAATACAAAAACTGAAAACTACAAACTTTCACGTTTCTATGAGCTATTACTACGCCTTATTTCCACTCTAGTTACTCGCCAACATTTAAATAATACCATTTCGAGGAAGAAATATGTCATCGCTAAAGTTGTGAAAAGATTACACTTTATTCAGAGATTCTTTAGAGAAGAAACGCCTGGAGAGAGTGAATAGGCAACTCTTACTACACGCATGAGTTGAGGGGTTGCGTTGCGCTCAAAGACATACGCGATGAACAGTTCCAAAAGTTATAGCTAGTTAATATTTGTATCTAAATATTAATGTAACATATTAACTATTTTAAAACATTGTTTTGAGAAAACCGTATTAAAAAGTAAACCATATTTTCATTATTAATACAATAATAAATGGTGTGTAATGAAAATATCAACGTTTTAAAAATTATAATAGTTTATAATAATAGGTTCCACACACACAAGAAGTAATGTGTCTATAAAGTACGACCAGTTCGTCAAGGCTTCCGATAAAACGTGTAAACGATCTAGATATATGAACGTGCACAACAATTGAATGTAGTATTAGAATAATATAGAAAAGCAAGGTTTGTTTTTCAAAAGGTACTGTCTTTCAAGTATTTTTTCAAATTATTGTTAAAGTAAATTGCTGGTAACGTAAAATTTTGGAGAAAGACATCACTTGACAAAATTGCCGGGAGTGACTTATCCTTCTAATCGAAAGACCTTGACTATATAACTAATAATCACTATCAGTCCCGGTACAAGTGGCAAACCAAATATACAATACAAGTGGTACTTTACATTTCCCGCATACACATCACAATCCGTCCATGCACCGTTTGTTTTTGTGGGTAATTTGAAACAATAGGCCTCAAGGGTTGAGAACGTGGAACTGTAAAGTGTAGGCCCTACTACCCCCATAATTTGTTTATATTATGTCATGGTTGTGCTATCCGTTTGTTAGGCTGGGTTTGTAATCATGCGTTACGCATAACTAATAGCATACAGTATATAATTAACAATAAAAATGCATTAGATTATAATGAAACGTAGTGATTAGTTTTACTTAACTCGATTGATTTTATTCTTAGACAGTGACCTAACCTCTTTGATCTACCAGATAAGGTCTTTGAAAATTAGTAACTTCATGGTTTATTCGAAAAATAAAATTCATTAAACTATCTTTTGAAACATGAAAAACTAACCTAAGTGGTGCCTGTAATATTAAATAAAATTGGAATTTTATTCGGTTCTGATTTTATTGACTCCGCGAAAATTAGGATACATTTCTTATAGTCCTACTCGGCTCAACCCCAGAAAAATGACGAGGAGAAGAAAAAATAGCCTAGAGCAGCTACTTTAGAGACTAAATAAAACCTTTTTCGGTCCACAACTATAGAACTGGTGGAACCGAACTAACACATTAATAATTTTAACATAATAAAAAGTGAAAATGAAGCTCAACCGTTTAAAAGCGCTCTCGAGAAACAAATCTGTGCAAAAGTGGTTAAAAATTGCTAAAAAAAACTTTAGACAAACTCATTTAATGTGAGCGATTTTACTATTTTTAGAAAAAAAATCCACATTTCTTTAAAAATCATAATAACACTTTGAATATGAAGATTAATTTAAAGATAAATTAGGAGATTCAATTAAACTTAATAAATTAGCAACGACCTTCGTTCTCTATGACCAAACTATTGACATGTTTTACATTTCTATTATCTTAAGAATACTCAAAATAAACAGTTCAATAAAATAAACTTGATACACTATAATAAACAACAATCACTAATATATCAAGTGAAAGTAATATAAACTACCAAAACAAAATTTAAATAGTTTATTTTTATCAAAATATGGGAATATGCTATAGCTTAGTTTCACAAAGTTCCAAATATATCACGTCATAAATATAGTTTCCTTTGTGTGAGAAAGCCAATATTTTATGGCGGCTCCAGTAATAGTCATAAACAACTCCTGGAAAGTCTGAAATAGATAGATGAAGTTTAAAAAAAAAATTGACAAAGTGTTCCAAAAAACATTGGAAATAAAACAACAAAAAGTTACTCTGTGTTAAATATATAACGATTGTATTGTAGTGTTAAGGCGTATATAAAAATTAAATATCTTAATGAGCATCCCGTGAAATCGATATAGGTTTCCCTAAGCTTGTGGTCGACCACCAGTAGCAAAGACAGGATGAAAGGCAACCAAGTGCCTGTAAAAAATAGTGATACTTGGAATATATAATTCTTCATGTGAGCACACTGCCTGGTTTTAGATCACTTGAGAATACACTTACGGTGCAGCTTCGATTTAGGGAGAGGAGACTAGTTAGTGTACCCTTGATTTAAGGAGAAGACACCGGTTAGTGTAACCCTTATTTTGAGAGAAGACACTCGTTAGTGTACCTCTGATTTTGGGAAAAGACGCTGGTTATTGTACCTCTGATTTAGGGAGAAGACGCTGGTTAGTGTACCCCTGATTTTGGGAGAAGACGCTGGTTAGTGTACCTCTGATTTAGGGAGAAGACGCTGGTTAGTGTACCCCTGATTTAGGGAGAAAACACTGGTTAGTGTACCCCTGATTTAGGGAGAAAACACTGGTTAGTGTACCCCTGATTTAGGGAGAAAACACTGGTTAGTGTACCCCTGATTTAGGGAGAAAACACTGGTTAGTGTACCCCTGATTTAGGGAGAAAACACTGGTTAGTGTACCCCTGATTTAGGGAGAAAACACTGGTTAGTGTACCCCTGATTTAGGGAGAAAACACTGGTTAGTGTACCCCTGATTTAGGGAGAAAACACTGGTTAGTGTACCCCTGATTTAGGGAGAAAACACTGGTTAGTGTACCCCTGATTTAGGGAGAAAACACTGGTTAGTGTACCCCTGATTTAGGGAGAAAACACTGGTTAGTGTACCCCTGATTTAGGGAGAAAACACTGGTTAGTGTACCCCTGATTTAGGGAGAAAACACTGGTTAGTGTACCCCTGATTTAGGGAGAAAACACTGGTTAGTGTACCCCTGATTTAGGGAGAAAACACTGGTTAGTGTACCCCTGATTTAGGGAGAAAACACTGGTTAGTGTACCCCTGATTTAGGGAGAAAACACTGGTTAGTGTACCCCTGATTTAGGGAGAAAACACTGGTTAGTGTACCCCTGATTTAGGGAGAAAACACTGGTTAGTGTACCCCTGATTTAGGGAGAAAACACTGGTTAGTGTACCCCTGATTTAGGGAGAAAACACTGGTTAGTGTACCCCTGATTTAGGGAGAAAACACTGGTTAGTGTACCCCTGATTTAGGGAGAAAACACTGGTTAGTGTACCCCTGATTTAGGGAGAAAACACTGGTTAGTGTACCCCTGATTTAGGGAGAAAACACTGGTTAGTGTACCCCTGATTTAGGGAGAAAACACTGGTTAGTGTACCCCTGATTTAGGGAGCCGACACTGGTTAGTGTCCCCCCGATTTATAGTATTACATTACAATGTGTATTCGTGTACCGGACGAGATGTTCTAGTAGTATGGAGTGAGAGAAGTGGGGGCGGTGGGGTGAAGGCTATAAACAAATAAATAACCAGGGGTTCTGAGTAAATTGAAACAAACATAGCCAAACAAATGAAATGCATAATATAGTGCTGTGTAAAAAATAGATGTTACGAATTGGAAGGGAAATTTACGGGAAAGGTATGGGAAAGAGGGAAATCTGGCATAGTTTTAAAAAATGTATGTAACAATAAATTTCCAACGAGTTTATTTAGGTAACTTTTGTTTATGTATCACAATATTTTTCACGTTCCAAATGTATGTTCGGGTCTGTAAATGACTTGAAGTAGAAATATATATAGCTTACTTTACAGTGGTAAGATATTGTTTAAAGAAAAAATAAAGCGACAAATCTAAACCCTGATTATTCTTTTTTTCAGGAAACTCACTTTTAACCACCAGCAATGATTTAAAGTCACTTAAAAATTTGGCATTCTAAAACTGTTTTATTTGATTTATTAATTACAAAGTCACCCGCTTCGTGGCCACATGGTCAAAGGCGCTACTCTCGCAATAGACTAGATTGCCGAAGACGGGGGGATCGGGACTCGAGCCCTGTCGGGTGCACTGGGGCTGGTTTTTTCTAAATGAATTTTTCACTCTTCCTTCACGCAAATATTGGTACACTTTCCTTAGATTAAACCTTTCCACCCCGTAAAACATTAAAGTAATAATTACATAGGCGTATAATCCGAAAGGGGTAGTAAGACGCGGTTCTAAAATAAAAAGTATATATATATAAATAAAGTTCATATATTAAAAAGTTATCAAAAGCTTACAATAATATTTCTGTATTAACTATATTATAATTAATCTTTACATTATTATTTAAACAGACTAAGAATGTAAATATAATTGTATTTTTTTAAATCACCATTTTAGTAAAATGAGTTTCCAGTTTTCATATAACGGGATTCCTATGAAAATCAAACTTTAATATATTTACCATAGATATAAACGGTGTGAATTCTGATGAACTTTAATCACACTGATAAACTTATTTTTATCAGGAAATTTTTTTGTTCAAATCGCTAAACTAAATTGGAAATGTTCACACAATAAACAAAGTAATATAATATTTCTATAATGAATATAATCTATAAACAAACAATAATGTTTGACTATTCGAGAGTAAATATCTTTACAAAGCATTACACGTAATTGTTTTGAACATAATGTATTACAAATGAATGAAATCTCGGGATGTGAACGAGTAGGTACGGTATTAGAAATTAACCTTAAAATGTTGCCTATCCACCTCTGAGATATGTTGTTGGTTTGAGAACCGATTAGGTCAAAAATTCTTTGGGCCAGTTTCACATTCAAACTTAGTACGCCTCATGTGCGGCGCTATAATGAATACAGGACGACACCAACCTAGACAAGAATTGAATGGGCCAGTTTCATATGTGATACTGGCCTATTTCATTCGAGATTAGGTAGGTGTAATGTATTTAGTAAAACACCGCACTTGAGGCGTGTGCAATCTGACTATGAAATTGGCTTTTAGGGCTGTATTTATAGTCTAGTCTCGGGAGTCAAGCTCCTGAAATACGAATAACAGACAGTGAAAGTCAAAATGGGGGTTTGACTGAGTTCCGAATCTCTCTCTCTAAAAAAAAAAGAATACGTACCTAAGAATTAGATAATGCATAAAATTAACAACTTACACTGGCAAAAAACAAACACAAGAAAACACCTTAATAGAGTTTTCTATTAAGACGATAATTTTATATAAAATATTAACAAAGAAAGATTTTTCTGCAAGGGAAGTGTCTGCCTCGGATCCAGGAGTTTGGGGTTTGATGTTAACGTGCTACAGTGAAGTTAGGTTTCAAATCTTCACCCCAAGCACTTATTTTATTTTATTTTTCTATTCTCACTTACTTTCCAGATCATTTAGATAATTTTAGCCTGAAGCTTTTGGTCTGTGAAGCTCTTTATGTACCTAAAAATTATTTCAGAACCCCAAAAAAGCTTGTTTTGATATAGTTTATATTAGCAGATGTTTACCGCATTATAATTTTAGGCTTTCTAAAGACAATATTCCGTTTTTACCTTGAAAGGTAGCAGGCTCACCATAACACAAAGATTCACCTTATAAAGGGGCCGTCTTTAAATTACGTAAGGAATTTATTTGATGATTTTTGAACCCCACTCACCCCCCACCCCGTATATTTCTCGTTATTTTTTTTTAAGATTTGGTAAATTAGATTTCAACCGTTTTATTATTATTATTATTTTTAAAACAAAAATTCAGTTAGGATGTGTATTGTAATTATCTTTGTACAAACTACGAAGTCTATATTTCAACTATTTCTATAAAACAGTGAAAATTAATTACTAAAATTGGGGTCAGTCAAAAAATTAAAAATTTCAATAATTACTTTTTAGATTTTGTCTTACCATGAACATTGGTTTAAAAAACCTTAAATAAAATGGACTCTGACGCCTCTACTACTACCCCTCCCCCCCACTACCCCCCGTTTTTTAAAAAAACATAAGAAAATACTCCCAACCCCTAAGAGAGGGCCATATTGTCAGAGTAAAATTGCAACCTCGCATGGTAAACGGAGTGTACAAGCGATAAAACCAAATGAAATACGGTAGTATAAAATTAAAATTACGCTTTTAGTGTTTATACCGCGAAACGACACGCCCTTAGATTTATCTACTACTCGTATATATTGAACGGTGGAAACGCGAGATCAGACAGTTCTAGTCTTTTAAGTCTTAACGACTAGATGTGAATGTGGAATGACATGACATGCGAGGGAGGGGGAGGAGGGGAGTGAAATAGATTGGCTCCTTCCCCCCCACCTTCAACCTCAACCCCCCTCTTACTCCAGAGCGAAACAGTGAGCCGGGCGCCGTGTGACTACTTGAGTATTCTAACGTTGAACTATTCGCTGAACGTAATTACATGTCACCTGTTACAGATACGGTCTTAACAAGGTGACATTACTTCTCAGGCTGCATTCAATTTCAAATATGTCATGTCGTTTTCAAAGTGTGGCTATCTTTTAATTCCTCTCTCTCTCTCTCTCTCTCATGGAAGTATTTACCACTCCTATGCTATTGGGGTCTAGTGCCTTGGAATATTATTAAATTTAGAATCTGTAATTGTAATTAAATTTATTTCTATCCTAACCAATACCAGAAATCATGACTTTGTAAATTGGGGAAATCATATTGGTGGATACATTTAATAACAATATCCGTAGTAATAATTAAAAAAATCAAGCTGATTAAAGAATAAAACCGCTCCTTTTTTTTTAGAACCGCGTCTTACTACCCGTTCGGGTTATACGCTTATTTACTAATCACGTTACTGGTTTTATAAATGAGGAAGGTAATATTTATAGGAAGTGTAGCTGCATTTTTGTAAAGAAAGAGTGAAACAATTTTAGAAAAAACCTCCTCAGTACACCCGACTGAGATTCGAACCCCGATCTCTCTGTCATAAGCAGTCTAGTCTAACAGGAGAATGGTTCCTTAGACCATGCGACCATTGAAGTGGGTTATACTAAGGTACTTTTTGCTTAATAGTGTCTCAATTTCGCTTCATGCGAATGTGGGTATACTTTCCACCAAATTGTATCCTCCTCAACTCTACCCAGTTTATGTTACTATGCAGATAGTGCGAACGCGTAATTTACATGAAAAATACGCCAGACTTAAACATTTATTTACAAAAATAAATTTTATGTATAATACGTACAAAACGTGAAGCTTTATGTGGCTTCACATATTTTTTAAATATAGCTCAGTTTTCATACACCCGGTCTAACGCGCTACTCTCACAGTAGACTATACAGGCGATGACGGGGATATCAAGGTTTGAATCTCGGTCAGGTGTAGGCCTATTGAGGATGGTTTTCCAAAATTGTTTTCCTTTCTCCATCCATGCCAAAGAGGGTACACTTCCTCTAAATATGACCTTCCTCATCGATAAAATTACTAGCGTAATTAGTACATAAGCGTATAACTTGGACGGGTAGTAAGACGTGGTTATAAAAAACAGAGTAAGGACCTTTTAGAAAATACAAACATATTTTTTCTGACAACATTAGTATTTTATATTACTAGTGTTAATTTATGAATGGACGTAGAAATAAGTGAAAGCAGACCTAGTAACTTTTCTAGCTGTCATATAAGGTTCTTCCTATGAAAATTGGACTATAGCCGAGCCAGAGGACAGAGTGAGAGAGACAAAGCGAGAAGGAAAGTGAGTCGAAAACGTGCTCCCAAGTTCCAAGTTGAGGCTTTGTTTGTTTGTAAGTCCCCCACTTCCCCTGTGGGTACAGTAAAACTAATGCAGTGGCGGATGTGGAAAGAAAGAGTAAGGAAGATCTGGAGGGGTGGGAGGGAGAGGTTCGGAAGGTGGGTTGGCCAACGAATGAAGGCACTGTAAGTAACGACTTGGAGGTGACTAGCAAATTATATCTTGAGAGTTTTGGTCGCGGTGCATTCACAAATAGATGAGTGGATCACTCAGGAACTACTCAAGGTACACTCAGTTTGTCCAGAGTGGTAGCTTGACCTTTTGTTTGATTTATTTAAGGTATTTAACGTGCACTTTCTGAACTGACTTATTATATCAGCTCATGAGAATGTCTATAAGCTAGCTCGAAAGAGCCCTACCAATTTTGCCTGGAAAGGTATTCCCAAATTCCTTTTAGGATTCTTTTACACACCACAATCGACATGGGACTGATGGCTTTATTTCACCTCCAAAGGATCTCAAGAAAAATCCGTCAACACCGGCTGGGTTTGAACTCACGAACATCGGGTCGTGAGGCGAGCATTTTACCCCAAGACTACCGGGGCCCGACCTTAAGCTGTTTGGTTTCACAATGTTGTAGCTTATAAGATACCACCTCTGAGGTCAGTGGTCAAGGTTCCTGGCTATAGATCCAGAGGTCCCGGCTTCTATCTCCGGCACCTTCAGAATTTTTCTTGTGAAGCAGTTGGTCTGTAACGGGGGGTCAAACTCAGCCCCATGAGGACAAATGAGGAGCTACTTGAATAAATTACTAGCAGCTCCAGTCTAGAGAACTGAGATTAATGGCTCGAGGGTCCACATGACAACCTCTATCCACAAATTTTAGCACTCTTATTGCTAACGGTGGCGGCCGCTCGGTCGGTCGGTCGGTCGGTTAACTTGATTTTGAGCTCACGCCTTGGAGTAACTAATAAGAAAGGACCATAGTATAATCAGTCAAGGTAAAAACATTCGTTATAAAAAACTTGTTAAAGTGTACACTACTTTTAACCCGATAGTAGCAATCTACTTTGACCGATTACACTCTGACCCTATCTTAAAATATATAAGTATATTGTACCTTACTGTATAACTAAACGAAGTACATGGACTATCCTACAGGCAGACAGTGGTCAAGGTTTTTGGTGCTAGATCGGATTTCTAACTTCACTTGTTTCTCCCGAGCAAGCGTATAACCTTGAATAGGTAGTAAGATGCGGTGCTTGAAAAAATCTTCAGAGCAATTTTCAAATTTGAATAAATTTTGTCTAAACCAAAAACTTTTAAAGGATATAATTGATGGCGAGAATGAATCATATGTTTTGTTAGTTCGATATCTCGACATTTTATAAATGCTGATATGTCCTTAGCATTTAAAGAAGAACTTATTTAAAACTATTATTGCTATATATTTTGTAAAAAAGTTTGTATTGTTGGTTTTTATTAATGTTTATAATCAAATATTTATAAAAAAAGTATTACTTAATCAACCTTTTATTTTAAAAAATGAAAAGAGATTCAAATATCATTAACAGTGAAGTTTCTCTTACTTTAATCTCTAGATTAAGTTGTAAAAAATTAACAATTGATAGGTAGTTTTAACAATTTTAATCAGGGCTAAAAAAAATTGCTAATGTGATTTGTTTATTTTGTAGCAAGTCTTATTAACCATCCGAGCTATCAGTATTTACAGGGCTCCTTCAAGTGTTGAGTAAAGAAACCAGGGACTTTAAGGACCAAAAACTTCAAAATTAGACAGCAAAGAGAAACTTTCTAGTATCCAAAAATAAAAATTAGAATGATATCTAAAGAATAAATATTAAATAAACGGTACGGTGCACCGCATAAACTTTCTCTCTCTCTCTTATCTTAAAATCGACGAGTCATATTCATTTTCAAAAACCTGAATTAAATATATATGATTATAGCTTAGAAACTATTGGTTTTATAAAAATATATTTTAGTAAAAAGATCGTTATCTTTGTACTACAACTTGACAATGATAAGTTATTTCCTATCTCAAATAGTTGTGAATAAATGATGAAAATCAGAAAATTGCCATCATGTACCCTCAAAGTCATGCTCAAGATAAAATGAGAGTTACCCTCTTGTTCATAGTGACAAACAGTTTCTAAATATAAAATTGAATAAAAATTGTTTGAGCAAATTTTGAGAAAATCCCATTTTTTTCCCTCTCTTTTTGCCCTTGAGTAAACTACCCTTAGAACTAGAGTTGGATATCTAATTCCAAAAAACACCTTGAGGCGGACCTTACGAAAACCCCAGTCTTAGTCCAATTTGTAAAATAGTTTCGACTCTTAGCCCGAGATATACACAAACGGACGGAATTGCGAAAACAACTTTTTTTTTCAGGAGGTCATGAAAAGTAAAAAAAAATTCTTATCAAAATCTTGAGTTCGATTGTTATGACGATCATAATACTTTCTCGCCAAGGTGTTGAGAGAAAGTAGAAAATAATATCTTACTTGGAGCCTGGTTCAGGCCAATTTGTTGTATGGTCTTTGGATTTTAACCATTCGAGGCAAACTAGTTTCCTAGCCTATAACAAAAACAAAGCACGTCTATTTCTTCCATAGCTTCAAGTTATGTTACGGTATATTCATTGAACTGAATGTCAAAGGAAATAAGGCAGCACTCTCATTCTCACGAGTTTAATTAAAACAACGTAATTAGAATGAACAATTAATTCATATTTCTGGAAAATATGAGCGAACTTCATAAATAAGGCAGAGCTGGTTCAAAAGAATAAATAAGGTATACAATCAGAATTACATATTTACAAATATATAGTTATAATATTATAAGTTTTTATTTTGAAAACAGAGTCGTTACATTTTTATCGACTCCAGTTCAAACCAACATTTCTTCCGACTCCGCAGCCTTGGTGAGAACAATATAAAGTACTATTTCTAGTCTGTCATTACTGTTCACAGCTGTCAAATAGAGTTAAAAAAAGGAAATTTCAATTTACAATGGCCAATGCATTTTTGATTTTAAGTTTGTTGTCTGTTTAATGCTGCAAAAACCTTTCCCAACATTAAACTTTATAATTGCACACAGTATTGAACAGTTATGTGTGATTCATGTTGTACCCATCACCAGCTGTTTGTTTAATCAATTTTAACACAAGTCGACACTTTAACATCTATCATTAACAACAATCTGTCACGCTTCGGTGGCCGCATGTTTTTTTTTAAAAGCATTATACATAAAACCACGCCATTTTGCGTTGCGTGCTTCAAACTTTTTTTATTTATCACCGAATCTTACTACCCGTTCGGTATTATACGCTTAAGTACTAATTACACCAATGGATAAGGAATTGGGAAGGTTGAACTAAGAGGAAGTGAACCCGCATTTGCGTGGAGGGACAGTGGAAAACCATATAGGAAAAAAACCAGTTCACCCGACCTAGATTCGAACCTCAAGCTCCCTGTCCTTGGTGGTCTAGCTCAACACTTCAAACTGTATTATTTACCCGAGTTAGATGTTATCCATGGTTATTTTTTTTTATAATCACTTACCCTTTTGTTACCTAACTCCCTTCAGTACCAAAATCGCGTCTTCTTTGCGTCAGCCGTGTAAGAGGATTTGACTCTGCTAAATACAACTTTTATTCTGTTATGTAATATTAAAATACTAGCCTAATTCTCCCCGAGATATTCTCTTTTGACTGTGCTATTGTCATATCTTTACTCCCACCTTTATTCCCGACAATTCAAATACGAAACTGGCACATTAAAAAAAAAATACGGCAGCGGTTGGTACGCAAACTAAGAGTATCGCTCGCTTAGAATTATTTTCGGGAGACAATAAAGGTCTGAGTTTGAATCTTGGCTGTGTTCTTTGAGGATATTTTTCCCTAAATAGTTTCCCTTTCTCTCTCCACCCATGTAATAGTACAGCTCTTCTAAATTTTGTCTTTATCATACTTACCTCACTAGTTAAGACTCGTGTTTCAGATTTTTGGTTTAACACCGCGTCTTCTTGTTCAGGTTAAACGCCTATTTACTAATTAACAACTATGCTAATAGTTTATAGGGATGAAGGTTATATTTAAAGGAAGTGTACCCACTTTTGCGTGGAGTAAATAAATTGATTTAAAAAAAAACACCCTCACTACATTCGACCAAGATTCGGACCGCAATCTTTCCGTCATCGGCAGTCTAGTCTATTAGGAGAGTGATGCCTTAGACCATGCGGTCACTGAGAATTAACTTTAGCTTTGAATTTGATTCCTCTGGAATGGCAACAGTGGGGGGAGAAAGTAAGAACTGATATGACTTCATAACTTTTAATACTCATTTTTTTTTCCAATACATTTTTATCTTCGACGCATTCATTTCCTATTTAACTATACAGAACCATTATATCATATACTTTAGCAGACGCTGTGGGACTTATTTGGTTAACCTACATTTTAAATTTTGTTGGTTTAGAATTTTTATAATGATATACAATTTATTTCTATACCTCTCCCGGGTGACCTGGTGGTCTAGGAGTAAGGTGTCGGACTTCTGTGCTAGGGGTCCGGGGTTCAATCCTCGGTCCCGGCACAGATTTATCTGATTACCAAACCCTTCCTTCACCTTCACCTCTGACAAGATGTGAATTAATCATAACTTGTGAATGTGAGGAATGCCAGGCCTCCACCGTGGTTCGGATTCCACGTTAAGCTGTAGGTCCTCCATTTCATCTCACAATCACCTTACCATTACACATTAGCGTAAGTGCGTATAACCCGAACGGGTAGTAAGACGCGGTGCTAATAATAATAATAATAATAATAATATACCTCTCCCCCCTTCCTCAACCCCACCCCTCTTTTATATTTTGCCTCATTTGCGTTTTTTGGTTGCCCACGTTCTTTGGCAGTTTGCCGGCCCTGCTCTTATGGTATTTAATTCCCTAGTGTATCCCTTGTGGAGAGACTTCGACCCAATCCGGGTAAAGCAAGCGTAACGCCGGATTGTGTATTTCCAAAGCTTTATCTCTAAACAGCGCGTTACACGTGTTTGCGAGTTCCCACGATTACCACCAGGGGTGGAATCTCTTTTAGATTTGGGTGCGTGTAATAACTTATGTACAGTACAAGGGATTTATCTTGTGGCTAGAGAAGTTACTAGATCCACATTCATGTAGTCCTTTGTGTGTTGTCATTTTTGATAGATATTAACAATACCTATAACATAACACTAGACCGATTTTAGAAAAATGTTACTAATTTTAGCCAAACAAAAAGTTTGTATTTTCTAAAAAGCACTTCATTTGAAAATTGAAATGTATATATTAATTATTACGTTTAACACTATTGCTAGTTAAATCTTACTTGAGTAGCAGATTAACTATTTACTTAAAAAATAATGTAATCATAAAAAAGGTATTGCAAGGTGAATGCGGTTGGAATGAGATATCTAGGAAATGTATGTGGAATACTCGTATGGACAAAGTCAGCTTAAGGAGTGCGGTTTGAAATGGAATCCAATAGGTCAATGTGAAAGAAGTGTCTTACGTTGGTTTGGGCATGTTGTCGAAGCAAATATATGAAGGTAGAGTGTGTAGGTCAAAAGGAGGGGGTAGGTCATGTAAGACGTGGCTACAATGTTGTAGACGAATGTGTGGAAAAGAGAAACACTAAGAGTTGTGAGAATAAAAGAGTATGTATGACTCTGTGTATGGATATTGTTGAAGTGAAGGGAGTATGTAAGGAGAAGGAAGTGTGGATAAAGATAGTGAGGATGGATTAAGTACGGAGTTTTTTTAAAGCTATATGCAGAGTTTCTTGTCTACCTCGTAAATGAACGGCGTAATTTGGTAAGTTAGGTGGGTATGTACTAAAAATTAAAGTGGGAAAACATTTCGAAAAATCCACCCTTTGTACACCCGACCGGTATTCGAACCTTGATCTTTCTGTCATCGGCAGTATTATATATCGTGAGAGTGACAACTTGTAAAATGAGGTCACCGAAATAGGTCAAAACTTAGTTAAATTATCGTTATAATATAAACAATAAATAACTAAAACAATAGACTAATACCTTCCAGAACAGTGGATAGAATTATTTCACGGCATGAGGAACGAAAATATTTCGAAAAATAAAATTGAAAGAGAAAAAACCCCACAAGCTACGTATGATACACGTTGTTGAAAGCAACTTTCATATCCCGGAATTCTTCAAGGGGAACGGGGAAAAGTTTTTGAAGGAGACAAAAGTTTGATCGAAGAGTTTCCTCTGTGACATGACCAGAGTCTGGATACGAGCTGTTCCGGGGATAGGTTCCGGGCAGAAAACAACTTTGACGTGGTGGAGAGAGGTCAAGACTTTGAGGGATACCGGCAAATAAGGTTGGTAGTACAGTGCCCATATGAGATTACTTTCAACGTCAAAAGACGCCATCATCATCGTACATGAAGGGCATAAAGAGGAGTCTGTATGTCTCTGTATTTTCTAACTATTATTACTATTCTACTTTTCTGTTGTGACTTTGTTGAGTTTTTTTTTTTTTACTTTCTCTCGGGTGACCTGGTGGTCTAGGGGTAA
>CABFWO010003818.1:0-78276 GCA_902155825.1 Timema genevievae | reverse complement strand
TTTATATTTATATTTATATATATATATATATTTTTATATTTATATATATATAATTGTAATCAAATGATTTCCATGAAGAGTAAGTTAAAACTTTAAATTTATATATATATATACCAACTTTATAGATATAATACACCTAGATTAAAATAATTTTTTATAGTAATACCACCTGGATTATAATTAGTCTTTTCTATCAAATTAAATATAGTTAAAATACCAAAGTTCTAATTTACCTATTAAAACCATATTTGTTTCTATATTTTAATTTTGCTTGAGGGGTATAACGATGCGTTTTTATTTTGTTCTAATTGAGTTCTATACTTGCATTAATTAACTATTCACTTTCTTAAAACCTCTATAGGTTCTAAATATCAAGTTCGTCTAGTCTAATTTAACATTGTTGAGAATTTTGGGGTATGAATCTTCAGCCGAGTTGTTGAATTCAATAAATGTGTTTTTGACCAATTTGTTTTTCACTCTTCTTCCACGTTAGTGTGAGTAAATTTCCTCTAATATATATCTTAATCAATAGTAGCCCGTTAGTGTAAATAAGCGCAAATGGTATGGATGAGTATTAAGATGTTTGGAATTTTTTTAAAATGTTCTTAGATAAAAAAAAGCAAGGGTAAATATGTATTGACAGGATGAGAAATGAGAGTTTAAGAGGAATAGGAAAGGAAGAGCCAGTCCAGGACAGGATAGAGAGGGCACGACTAAGGGGGTATGACCATGTGAGGAGAATGGAGAGGAACAGGATGTCCAGGAGGATGTTGGATATGGTGGTGAGGGGTAGAAGGCAAAGAGGAAGACCAAGGGAGTAAGGAGGAGTGTGGAGGAAAGAGGATGGGACTGGGCCAAGGTGGAGGGAAGGAGGCGGTGGAGAGGCTTATGCTCCAAACAGACCCAGCCAGTGTCTGGAATCTGTTTATGATGATGATAATGACGATGTTGATTATGATGAACAAACATCCCACTCTGCCGTTGACGTTCCATTGGACGAATGCAGGATTTAGGCTAAACAAATTAACCGTTTCTAATCCTGGATCTCTCTACTAGTTTGGGCATGACCAAAAGAATGGTTTTGAATGGTATTTGGATGAATTTTGAACTGTATCGCACCAACAAAATTAATTTTATGCTCATATTATAAACATTAATGCTTTGTATACTGGTATACAATGATTATTAATTAATTTTCCTGAAATATTTATGATAAATTATAACATAAAATATAATGAATGGAAGAATTTTTTTACTGTAAGGTACTAAGAGTTTTTAATTATGATTACAAACACATTAAAGTAGATTCTATAGATTTAATCACATTAACTGGCTAACACTAGAACCTGTGAGCACGTGGTCTAAATATCAATCTCACCTGGTCTGGTTTTCTATCAAAAAATCAGGGTTCTTATCCCATCTGAGGAGTCGGAAGGGTTTTTTTCTTAAATGGTTTATATCTCTCTTGACCCTGAAACTGTTATTGATTAAGTTACTAATTAATTAAGTTATTCTTTGTCATTCCTGTTAGATATGAGTAGATATATTATAATATCAGGGTGTACTGTAATATGCGGGAGACCCACTTCACTGGTGGACAGGAAACTCAAAAACAATGTGCAAAAGTTCATATAAATATCCCATTTGACCTTTATAGGAGCTATACTCATGTTTGTACTCAAGTAATGTGGAGCTGCTAGACATTTTTAGGAAGTGCTCAAAATGGACACCTTTGGCCTTAATGCAAGCCTGGAGTCATTGTGTCGTAGAATAACGCACTATTTCAAAAATATCAAGTATTTGTCCCATTCGTTGGCGGCCTTCGTGTATACGTTGACCAAATAATTCAGTGCTTGCAGTGATCCGTTCAGTGGTCACGTTGTCTATGGGGTGACTTTTGTGGTGGACTAGACTGCCAATGGTGGGGAGATCGAGGTTCGAATCTCGGTTGTGTGTACTGAGGGTGGTTTTTCAAAGATCATTTTACACTCCATCTCCATACAAATGCGGGTACACTTCCTATAAATATAACATCCCTAATCTCTAAAGCCATTAGCGTAATTTGTAGGCCTAAATAAGCATATAACCCAAACTGGCAGTAAGACCCTCTGCTAAAAGTAAACTACTGGCAGTGGGTGTTGAACAAACAATTGGTTTCAAATGGCCCCACAGATGAAAATCTGATGGAGTTAAGTCTGGGAAACCCATTGTTATATTACTTGTTTTCATTGTTTCTGTGTCTTCTGTCCATCACTGAGTTGGTTACCACATGTTACGGTACACCCTGTATATACTATATATGTGTGTTTGTGTGAGTGTGTATGTATGTATAGCCCGATCGTGTAGTAAACATGGTAGAAATAACCTAGCTGAGTATTCTCATCTTTTAGGTGTTTTCTGCTCAGGGGTAAGTCAACTGTTAGTGTATAATAAACCCTCTAACTTTTATCTATCCTCTTAAGTGTAGGCCTAGCTAGTTAACCTTAAGAGGGCAATGAAAACAAGAACACTTAAAGTTAGGTGAGCTTGATAGAGATTCATACCATCCTAGACCCCATATTCCATCCCCACCATTAATTAAGCTTGCACACCTTATTCTCACGTCGTAGCGACATTCTTGGGTAGTTACGAGAAAGAAGCAGGGTAATTAAATATAGTCTGTTTATATTTTTAACAACATGCACTTTGATTTATAAACATATTACTCTATTCTTAGATAATACACTATACGTTAAATGTCGTGATTGATATTGGTCATGAACGTCAATAAAATGTGAACTTCAAATGTTATGAATGAGAAGTGTCGTAAACTACAATAATTGGGATGGACTTCAAATGTTATGAAAGAGAAGTGTTGTAAACGCCAATAATTGGGATGGACTTCAAATGTTATGAAAGAGAAATGTCCAATAAATGGGATGGACTTCAAATGTAATGAATCAGAAGTGTCGTAAACTCCAATGAGTAGGATGGACTTCAAATGCTATGAACTAGAAGTGTCGTAAACTCCTATAATTGAGATGGACTTCAAATGTTATGCACGAGAAGTGTCGCAAACTCCAATGATTAGGATGGACTTCAAATGCTATGCACAAGAAGTGTCGTAAACTCCAATAATTGGGATGGACTTCAAATGTTATCAATGAGAAGTTTCATAAACTCCAATAATTGGGATAGACTTGAATTGTCGTGAGCTTTGACTGTCTAGAACATCAACAATCAAGAAGTAAACTGTCGTGAATAAGATATTTAAGTTATTATTAGAAATTAGATCATATAAGTTTTAGTTCTAGTCTAGAATCTCTTAAATAAATTCAGTCTTTAGATTAATTTTCATACTCATATTCTTAAACATCCATTCTTATTTCATCTTATTTATGTGGGAAGGGAGAAATTAAATATATATTCTCTGTTACGTAAATCGAGTGTTTATGACTTGTTTTGTTGGAAAACGTACAAATACATCTGTTTCGTCTTGTCTGATAATGGTGACAGTAAATTCAGGGTTGTAATTCTGTCCCAGTATACCAAAGATGTATTTCCTAAATATTGTTTCTCTTTTCTCCCTCCATGCACATTCGAGTAGATATATTTTAAATTATTATACTGTTTTCATCCCTACTCCATCAGTGTAAACTAGTGAATCTGTTCAGCATTGGCTAGAAAATATTGTACTATACCTAGAACTTACCTACCCTATTCAATGTACATGGCATAGCTAAGAGATAAGTGTAGAAAGGAGAGTTATGTTTTATTTTACCCGTGTAACCTTCTACCAGTTTTTCCAACACTCTCCCAGCTCTTTAATCCTCTCCCAGCTACCTCACAATTCTCTCCAAACTCTCTCCAATCACTCTAGCTCTCTCACAGCTCTCTATCTCTATCTTAGTTCTTTAGCCCTCTCCCATATATCTTCAAGCTCTTTAACTCTCTTCAAGCTCTTTAACTCTCTTCAAGCTCTTTAACCCTCTTCAAGCTCTTCAACCCTCTTCAAGCTCTTTAACTCTCTTCAAGCTTTTTAACCCTCTTCAAGCTCTTCAACCCTCTTCAAGCTCTTCAACCCTCTTCAAGCTCTTTAACTCTCTTCAAGCTCTTTAACCCTCTTCAAGCTCTTCAACCCTCTTCAAGCTCTTTAACTCTCTTCAAGCTTTTTAGCTCTCTCCACGCTTTCTAAGCCTCTTCTGGCTCTCTATCTTTCTCACAGGTCTCTAGCTCCCATCTGACTCTTATAGTTTGTTGAGGACAAAAAAAATTGTTAAACTCTTAAAAAATTATGATTGCAAATATTTGGGTACAGTATAGGTTGGATGGGTAGTAAAGCACCGATAGTAAAATGAAGTGTTTTTAAAGCTAGGTTTACGTTGAACTTAGTTCAAAGTTAAAAAATTGTCAACTTTAAAAATAAACATGTATAACTGTACACTAAATAAAGCAATACAGATTATTTATTACTTTTTTCTTATTACTAAAATTTAGTGTTAGCACATAGCTGAAAATTTTATATTTCTTGTTTCTTTAAAAATATTTCCCCAAAAAACTCACATGTCTTGAATATTTGTTAAAGTTGATCATATATATAATACTATCTGATATCAAGCTTTAAGTAATAGATAATATTAACGTTAAAAAACCAAATTGATGGACATATCACGTTGAAATATTAGGTTACGTAGAAAATACCTATATTTCCCCCCATAATCATACTTTAACACCTGATTTGGTGGCCGCATGGTCTAAGGCATCATTCTTGTAATAGACTATATTGCTTATGACATGCAGATCATGGTTCCAATACCTGTTGGGGTGGATAGCTTTTGTTTTACATTCTTCCTCCCCGAAAAATCAGCTAGTATTTCTCTAAATTCAACTTTCTCTTTATTCCCACCTAATTATTACGTATGCAGATAGCCTGAACATGTAGTACGATGCATTACTAAATAATATATATCATTTTATTCGGTTTTAAACACCATATACATGACTTCCCTAAGGTACATATTTTTAGAAAAATAAGTTTTATTTCCCCTTGATCCCTGAAACTATATCATAAAAACCGGGAAAACACAGAAAAATATCATAGAAACCTACTAGGCTTTTTGTTTCATCACGTCCTACCAAACATTTTGGATATACGCATTTTAACCACCTTTTAAACGGGGATGTTTAGGTTTAATTTAAAAGAAATTCAACTAATGTGGGTGCTCGTGTTATGGCCATGTTCCTAATATGGCCACCCCCCTATTGTGAGTTAGCTAACAAAAAAAATCCGCTAAATGGCATCATTATCCAGTGCGGAGGCCTCCTAGTGTGTCACGTGATCATTTCCCATCCAGCCAGGTTGAGCAATATGTCGTCAGTTGCCTCTTTTGTGTTTTTCGTGGGACCTCTTCTTGTTTTTCTCTGGTAAGTCTCCTTTGTTTTACGCATGTTTTTCAAATACTTTTTTCATGAAAATGTTTGTACTCTATTCAGTTTTGAATGCTCTTTCGATTGGTGTTGTTGTTTATGGCGTATCTTTTACGAGTTTTTCATAATCAAACGATTTTCGTGAAAGCCGACCTGCTCCTGATATGGTCACCCAGGTAGTCATATCAAGTGCACTATGGCCATATCAAGTTCATTTCACATTTATTTTCCCTCCTGACAAAATTACTCAATAAAATACTTTTTTTTGTTTCAAATATAAAATAATGTCTGACAACGTGAAGAAGAGGGGATTATGGACTGAAGAAGCCATGCCCAAGGCAGTGAGTGGTGTGAAGAGTGGTAATTTATCAGTTCAAGGGGCAAGTAACAAGTTTTGTGTACCTAGACGTACTTTACGCCGTTATCTGGAGAAAGATAGCCCCTTAAAGTTGTCAAAGTTAGGCGGAAAACCCACCTTGACACCGAAACAAGAAAAATAGCTATGCCAGAGAATTTTCAGTTTGTCTTCTGTAGGTTATCCATTGACTCCTAAAATACTTAAACTCAAAGTTTTTCGTTTCTGTCAAGAAAACAACATTCCAAACTGTTTTAAAGAGACTGCTGGTTGTAAGTGGTTCGACAGTTTTTTGAAGAGGAATCCTGACGTTGCACGACAGAAAGCTAAAAGACTGAACCCAGCCCGGCCTCGGAAATTAAACAAGTTCATAGTTGTTGATCACTTTACTAAACTAAAATAAATCTTCACCAAATACGATTTCTTCAAATTCTCAGAAATGAGTTTTAAATATGGATGAAAAAGGATGCCGGCTCCACCTCCATAAGGATCCAAGAGTTTTAGCCCAAAAGGGGGCTTCACGAGTTAATACTGTGGGCAAAGAACACGGTGAAAGCGTTACAGTTGTGGCTTGTGGGAACGCTGTGGGTTCGATGATCCCTTCAATGATTTTATACTCAGCATCCAGCAGAAAATCATCTTCCAGCTTTGATTAATCTCTGCCAACGCCAAAAAGGAAGAGAAAAACAACGAGGGTCATAAGACCAGCCATGAATTCGCGTGGGATAAAGCTGAAACGAAATATTTTCCAGGCAAAAGAAGCTGAGGCGTCTACACCGAAAAAGGTAACAACCATGAAACAGCCGTTGACCAACTAAGCCAAATACCAAACTGCAGCAACCCAGCAATAAAAAGACTCAGAAAACCACAGAAGCTGAAAGTTGGTAGTGCAGTGTTTGTCATGAGGTCGAAGTCAAGGAAATGTGACTCTGCGTAGTCTGCGGGAATTTCTACCAATAAGAGTGTGTTGGCCTCACTGCTGCTGCCAAAGAAATTTTTATATGTCCCGATTGCGACCAGTAATTGGTTTTTAAAATCTAATTTTTTTCTTATACGCTTCTCTTGAATGATTTTACATTTTTGTTTTTTGGAATAAAGTGTGAATGTCAATTGTTTAAACAACTTCATTTTTCATGGAAAATCCTGTTTTGAATCCACTTTTTAATAACAAAAAGGATTAATTAATATCATCTTTATTCATTTTACACCAAAATTATTTAATTTGAGCAGAACTGCACTATGAAACTGAAAAAAATTACGATATGTAGAACATGAAACAAGGCTGGCCTTATCATGTGCACATGTTCCTGAAATGGCCACTAGGTAGACTTTTGGAATTTCGTTTTTTGGACTAGTAAAACTATTTTTATGATGAACGCAATTTTTTGAATGAAATTCCATTCGCCTGAGAACGATTTAAAAAAAATTGTTTAATTTTTTTCAAAATGGTGGCTAGAAAATTTCTCACAACTTAGCATGGCCATATCAGGGACACCCACCTTACATTTTAATAGAGGGAGAATGAAAAGAACTTTTAATAAACACCTTCAGTGCACGCAGTTTAGATTTGGGCACTAACCCTACCGTCACAAACCAACCAGAAAAGATGTGGTTGACATTAATTTTATTCCACATATCGAACGATTGGGTGTTCATGTGGTAATTAATATTTTTTATCATAGGGATACGTTCTATCTGTTCTGTATAAAGTCGTTGGAGAAGACATAACAACTAAACTATGAAAGTACAAACATTTTAAATATTAATAAATGACCAATAAATAAATAAATATAATTTTTTTAATTAATTTGAGACTCCTATTAGAAATTGACACTGTGCATTATTCTGTTTTTTAAGTACTTCTCTTTGCAAGCAGTATATAAACCGCCTCATAGTAACGCATATTAGATTTCTCTCTAAAATATAAATTGCATTTTCAAGTAATTGCTTTTAATAAAAATATTCAATAACTGTTATGAATCGAAACTTGTGTTCTTTATTAAAATAAAATTAGGAAGCATTTTTGTGAAAAAATAAAATCATGATGTTTAGAATGAAATATATATTTTGAGTCAAATAATTTTCTTTAATCTTAGTGTGTTCGACTTATTTGTGCTTAAGATCGTAATGGTGGTTATTTAAACGGAAATATTTTAACACAAGAAGTTATTTTAATTTAAAAAATGTAATATAGCTTGAACATTGATTAAACGCCACTGTAGTATGGTAGTCAGGGTTCCTGGTTACAGATATACAACGTGTTTCTAAAACATTGTATCAAACTTTGGCAGGATACTCCTTGGGTGAAATTAGAATAATTCTCATAAGCAACCTAGGGTCCAGCTTCAATATTAAGGGCGGTACACACCTCTAAAGACAGATCTAAAAACGACTGTTGTGTGAAATATTATGAAAACTGCTTAGGGTATTACAACGAATCTGTGTATACTACTTATTGAAACCTTGATCATTAATAAACTAAATGTGCTGTTACCGTTACGCAGCCCCATCATGTAAAAAAGAGGGGGTTGTAACACATTTTTTCTAAGATAAAATACGTCAGAGTAAGTATTACCAATTTTTACTTAAGATTACAAAACAGGGAATAAAAATTAACAAAAAAGGTGTCTTGGAGAAACTGTCTGGCTTTCCCCGTTTCTGAGATAATCATGCATGTTTAATTTCAAAGACAAGTGTTAATTTTTGCCAGGTAGGGAGCCAATAAAGCTGTGTTGCTTCACCCCCCTACTTTCCCCCACTCTTATTATCACTATCTTCCCCTCCCTCCACGAGCAGACTGCATCAGTCCACACGACTTCACTGCATGTTGCGCGTATTACTAGTCAAATGGCAAAGTACACAAACGCAGAAATGACAGACATGGTCATGCTGTACGGTGAAGCTAGAGGAAACGCAAGAGCAGCTGCACGGTTGTACCACGATAGATATCCTGCGCGACGTCAACCTTATCACCGGACCTTCACCGATGTCACTCAGCGACTTCGTGAAACAGGTACATTTCAGCTACGAGGGGGAGCTGGTCACCCGAGGAATGTTCGCACTCCAATTGTCGAAGAAGAGGTACTGAATTATGTGGATGATAACGCGTCAACAAGCACACGTGCCATTGCGCATCAAACGAATGTGTCCAATTCCACAGTATGGCGTGTCATGCATGATCAGCTGCTGCATCCGTACCACATGCGCAAGGTGCAGGCATTGGGGCCAGCAGATTATGCTCCTCGACATGAATTCTCCGACTGGTTTCTGCAGCAGTGCAGAGTGGTTCCTGATTTCTCCACTATAATATTGTTTTCCGATGAGGCAACATTCACCAGAGACGGCTATTTTAATAGTACAAATAGTCACATTTGGAATGACGTGAACCCTCATGCAACTATCATCATGGGCAACCAGCATAGATTTTCTGTCAACATCTGGGCAGGCATTGTGGGTAACCATCTCATTGGCCCTTACCTGATGCCACGACGTTTGACTGGCCACATCTACTACCAATTTCTGAAATTTGCATTGCCACAGTTCCTCGAGAATGTACCGCTCTCCGTTAGACAACGCATGTGGCTACAACATGACGGTGCCCCACCTCATTTCACAAGAGCTGTGCGTGACTACCTCAACACTGCATTTCCTGCCCGATGGATAGGAAGAGGTGGGCCTGTTGCGTGGCCACCACGCTCTCCTGACCTAAATCCGTTAGACTTCTTTCTGTGGGGCTTTGTCAAAGCTTTGGTGTACGAGACAGCTGTTGAATCTGAGGAAGACCTGTTAGCCAGGATAGTTGCTGCATGTGATAAGGTTCAAGAAACTCCACGTGTTTTCGAAAGAGTACGCCAGTCATTGATACGTCGCCTCAATTATTGCAATAACGTTAGGGGCCACCATTTTGAACACTTGCTATGAATCTGCTTTTGAAGCTAGGAACTAAAACATGCAATAACTACAATTTGTATTTCTTAATGTAGCTTTCAATATTCCAGTGAGTGTAATGAATAAAATCCCACCCAAGTGTGAACTGTGTAAGCATAACTCACTAATGTAATAAATAGCAACACATCGGAGCTTATGAAGAAGGAAAAGTATCAGAGTTTCTCCATCATAACACACAAACCAGCCTTGTTTACCAAATGTACGTGATACATAGTCACACGTGCCGGTAAAAATGGTTAAACGACTGCATTGCGAAATAAAACTGCGATTCTGGCTGCCTACCTGGCAGGCATTTGCACTTGGCTCTGATCTCAAACTTGTGTGATTATCTCAGAAACGGGGAAAGCTAGACAGTTTCTCCAAGACACCTTTTTTGTTAATTTTGATTCCCTGTTTTGTAATCTTAAGTAAAAATTGGTAATACTTACTCTGACATATTTTATTTTAGAAAAAATGTGTTACAACCCCCCCTTTTTACATGATGGGGGTGGGTAACGGTAACAGCACATTTAGTTTATTAATGATCAAGGTTTCAATAAGTAGTATACAAAGATTCGTTGTAATACCCTAAGCAGTTTTCATAATATTTCACACAACATTCGTTTTTAGCTCTATCTTTAGGGGTGTATACCACCCTTAATATTGAAGATGGACCCTAGGTTGCTTATGAGAATTATTCTAATTTCACCCAAGGAGTATCCTGCCAAAGTTTGATGCAATGTTTTAGGAACACGTTGTATAGGTCTCTGGTTCAATCCCTGGAGTCTATAGATTTTCCGTGAAGCAATTGATATGGAGTGGAGTCAACTCAACCTTGTAACAAAAATTTTTTGAGATACTTGAATAAATTAATGGTAGCTTCGGTCTATAAAACTGATAATAATGACCAGAGGGCTCATGCTGACCACATGACACCCTCTATCGACAAATGACATCACTATCTTAACCAACATACTGTGGTCACTAGGTTGGTATTGCTTGCTTTCAGGTTCTTATTTAAATAAGGTTTACGGTTAATAATTTAAGTTATTGATTTAATTAATTTTGTCTGTGTATTGAAAGTGTAACAGGCCCTCCGCTGCTTTGCAAACAGTTTGTTATCAGTTGATAGCCCTAGAATGTTATTAGCATACACCAGGTATCATAATATTTTTCTAAAGTTGCAACCCACGGTAATCTATTATGTAATGATATAATAATATTGTTTTTGCCATAATACAGTTTTATAATAGTATAATTAATTGTTCACACTTAAGAATCTATCTTTGATTCCAATTTTATTAATTATTAGCTATTTGACCTGTTCTTCACACGGATAAGAGGCACCAAAACTATAATAAGATTAGAATATCCAACATCCAGTTGCCCAATTTTTGATGGTTTCTCCTTTTTCAATCCTGAAATACATATGGAAATCACAAAACAATCATTGTCACTAAAAAAATAAAATATATATAATATTTGAGAAAAAACTTTACCTTTTCCACAAACATAGTGCACAAACAAACTCAATATATTAAAAAAGCAATATTTACATAAGCACGATCAAAAAATAAGATAAACGGGATATTGTTACATATATATGTAGGAAAAAAGATAATCACAGTTCACCAAAGGTTATAAATAAATAAAACTATCTGTAACACATAAATATTGAATAATAAAAATAATATTTTTCCAAAGAGCATCACGGTTCAATGAACTGTTTAACCATAATTTGTTTACATCAATTATTGTTATATCACTGCTAGTTAAGTAATAATCTATCCGTCGATTCTTTGCTTTGTAACCACACCACTAGTGGATCCTCTCTAAGATAATTTTTAGATTTGTATTCGTTTATTTTAGATTTTTGTTTTATCTACCTATACAAAATTAAAATTCTCTACTATAAGAAGAATCAAATAAAGAGTGTTACTACTAGCATTTCAAGTGAGCAATTAGCATAACATTTATGGAATATCATCCATTGGCCCTTGGTCACACTGTTTAAATTGTGATAGTGGGATTGTTTGCTTACTCTTATTGTTGCTAACATTTTGTTTACACATCAGTAATGAAATTCTTTGTTGTTTTTAATTCTGTTACTTTATTAGAATGTGTTTGCGTTGAAGCTATGTTGGTTGTATATGAAATACATTTTACTGTGATAGAATGCAACGTATAAAAAGTATAGTTTTAAAGAAAAGAATATTGGTGTGCCTAGGCCTAACCTATAAATTGGACCTAGTATGTCAATACTTGTGTAATTAGTTAAATAAATGCCTAACAGTGCATCAAAACAGAAGCTGGACGAACTTAACAAGTAAAATGGTGTACAAAATGAATAAGATATATCAATTGTATCAATTACAATATTGTCAAAAGCTTTGGAGCAGGCATGCACTGCCATAAGTAAATACATGAAGATCTAAGTTAACATTAAAATATTCTAACAAATGTTTTAAAGTTTATAATCAAATTTAATTTACTCAAAACTACATTTTGACTAGCTTAAATACACTTTTCTCAGGTTCTATTTATTCGATATATCTGAAATATCTACCACACATTCTTATTATGTTAGTCCTCAATTTAACACAAGGAATTTGATTTATTTTAAGATAAATTATTTTTTACCTAAAAAAAATACACCAAATCATTTGACTATTTAAAATAATCCATTGTGAAATATAAAATATATTTTCGTAAATCCCCGTGTTGAAGTATAAAAGATAGATTGAATAATATCTGGTAAACATTTCATACTTCTATTTTGTATAAGTGTTGAGAAAAGTGTACTTCAAAATCAGTGATTTTACACAGGAAAGTTAGGGGCATCCTGGTCTCCTTAAATGGTTTGATTAATTTATTGAAAAATTTCAACTTTAAACCACACCTATAGGTAGTGTTCTAAATTAATTGTATTAAATTTGAGCTCTTACATTTTCTGGACCTCATTTTTTTAAATTTGATTTTTTCAGACGTAATTTAGCTACCAGTAACTTATGATTTCGTATCTAGCGTATGCATATAGTGTCCGGGTAAGTATTTTATATAATTTAAATTTACCCCTTTTTAATTTATATGTAGGGATTTGTTTATATAACACCTGAACCAGGTTTGGGCTAGAACATTTGATTAGTTTAATTTAGAATCATTACATGTAGAGTTAACATGTAACCATTTAATAAACCCCATATTTGGTTTTTATTAACACCGCGTTTTTCTAACCGTTCAAGTTACTTATACACTTAAGTGATAATTACGCTGATAGGTTAGGATTTGGGAAGGTTGAATAAAGAGGAAGTGAACCTGATTTGCGTGAACGGAGAGTGGAAAACCATTTAGGGAAAACCACCCCAGTTCACCCAAGCGAGATTCGAGCCTCGATATCCCCGTCCTTGGCAGTCTAGCTCAACACAAAACTAGCGCGTTAGCTAACTACGCCACTGAGGTGGGTTATTTGGTCTTTATCTTTTGATTGGATCAGCTTACTGTTTTAACGTGTAAGGTTAGCTTGCAACTATTTAATAAATCCCGTGTTCAGGCAATGTTTATAATGTACCGTACATGCTATGTAAAGGAACATTTGATTAGCTAGGTAAATGCATTTACTCTAAGCGTGATCCCAATAGTTAGTACTCTGTATATTTTCATGCGTTATAAGTTAATAACATAACTGTAGACTTTACACAATTGATTTCAGTCAAACCCCTAAGAAAGTATTTACTTGCGTTCCCACTGCTATGGAATGGTTCCTGCTGTATTTCTCTGGTTAAAATATCTACCCATGTCACACATGTTACTATCGGGCTCTCCTAACTAGGATTTGTCCACCCGTTTAACGTGTTGTTGATTTTTATTGCTGCTTTAAAAATATTGATAAACTTAACGCTTTTTACTTTCTCTCTATCTTACAGGTAGAGAAAGTATGGTGATCGTAAAAAAATCGAACACGAGATTTTGATGAATTTTGACGTTTCATGACTCCCTGAATCCGAAAAAGTGGTTTTTGAATTTCCGTCTGTCTGTCTGTCTGTCTGTCTGTCTGTACCTCCAACTAGAGCCTAAACTATTTTACCGATTGAGCTGAAACTTGATATCTAGGGTTGCCCCGAGGGGTTTTTGGAATTGGATATCTACCCCTAAAATTAAGGGTAGTTTACAAAAGGGAAAAAAGAGAAAAAGTCGATTTTCTCAAAATCGGCTATAAAGATTTTGATTAAATTTCATTTATGAACATAAATAAATATTCCGAACAAAATGGCTACTCTCAATATTTCGGCAAAATGGCTTTAAGGGCTCCAGTTTGATGCGTAAATTAACATTTTTTATAATAGCTCCGAAAATATTTGAGATATGAAATTACTTAGCATAACAAATATGTATATATATTTATAATACAAATATTTTATTCGAAACATATTTTTATAAAATCAATAATTTTCAATCTATACGCAATTATATATATATTTTTAACTTTTTGGACATTAAAGCTTAAGTATTGCGACCGTAAAAGAAACCTAACCTGAAATGTTGATGGATGTTGACGTCTCATGACCCCCCGAACCCTAAAAAATAGTCTTTGCAATGCCGCCTGTCTGTGTGTCTATTAAAACCTAAAATTAAGAGTAGTTTTATAAAGGGCGAAAAGAGATAAAATAGGTTTTCTCAAAATCTGCTCAAACGATTTTGATTAAAATTCGTATCTAGGCGTTGATTAAGATTATAAATAAACTGGCTATTTTCATTTTCCTATGAAAATGATTTTTAGGGTACTTTACAGAAGCGTTAATTTCCGTATCTCCACAACTATTTGAGAAACTAAACAACTTATCATTGCAAAATTGTAGGACTATTAGAAATAAAAAACTTTTATTTGACATATATTTTTATAAAAGCAACAGTTTCTGAGATATTTGCAAATATATTAATACAATTTTGTGAGCTTTAGTTGTAAACATATACTACTTAAGTCTTAACGCAATAATTCTCCAATGCCATAGAGTAATTAAATATAAGTATCTAAAAAAGTATGTTATTTTTCCTTAAAGCTCTTAGGAGAAATGTTTGCATAGCAATGATCTATCTCCATTTTAGACTCAATAGTCAATATTTACATTTTTTATTGGTCAAAATGTATAAATGAATAATTAAATATCAATGCGATGACTTGAAGATCTGCAACACCTTATAAAATGTTAAAATTTTAACCAGAAATAGAAATTTTAATACGAAGTGTTGACCCTTGTGGAAGACATTAAACTGTTTGAAATGCTCTTAGGTGGACAAAGATGTGCATCTTTTCTCATTGATTCTATATCACAGTATATTATTTTATGCGTGTTCTTATGTGGAGTGGTGATGATACAATGTACATTATTCCGTTTAGCAATCTTACGAGTTTATAGAAAGAGAGAGAAAGTCTGTGCGGTGCACCGTACCATTTATTTTTTAATAAAGTACACATTATGTTTTAGTAAATATTATGTTCCCAAAAACTAGGCTTTCACAAGAAAATCAATAAACAAACATTTATGTCAGTTTATACAACAACAAAAAAACACAGTAAGAGTCGAGACCCTTTTGACACGTTTAATATGTATAAGTGTAAAAATCAGAAACGCATATACGTGAGGAGACATTTGACATTTCCGGACGGAAGAACCCCTCCTCTTTATTTGGTTTATGTTTGACACAATTTTCTTAGGTCACTGTAATAGTACTTCTTTGTATAATTATTGTTTATACATTGCAAACAAACAATGGATCATGTTTCAGACCTCATTGGGTTTCAATGTGCTTAAGGTTATTGTGCCTACATAATGTTTCCTAATAGTTACTAGATGAAATTAAACTCACCTATATTTGTTTTTAACTTATTTTAATGTTTTTATTTATTGTTAATTAAAACTTATCTTCACTTAAACTAATTTCTAAAACTTGTAAGCTCGTTCCTCTCTTCTTTCCCGTAGCTATTTCAACTAGGAAAAGGAATGGCTACGCGCCAAACTACGTGGTGCATTAACATTAGAAACACAAAGTAGTGCACTGGGCCAGTTAAAGGAAGAGGTGCAGATTAAACCTTTGTTTACCATACTGAAAAGTAATTTGATTTTGTGAATGTTGAAACTCTATCACTTAACCAGCTTACTTTCTAAATAGTTTATCCCTCACACTATTTTTTTTATTTCCATGTGTCACAAACTGATGGCTATCCACAGGAACAGTCCTGATAGCTGAATCTAACATAATTTTTTAGTTAAAAATACTTCAAACAAAATGCAAATAGTCTGTAGTTATGGTCCATAAATATTTCCGTATATATATCTGCTGATGATTTTTTAAACATTATTTTAAATGAATTTTTAATTTTAAGAGACATAATTTTGTTACTTATTTAGTCAAATTAACGCTACAAAACATTTACTAGTTCTTGTATGATATTACTTCTCTTTACATGATATTAAAATTTATTTGTCAAATAAATTTTAAAAGTTATTCAAATGAGGGAAAAAGAAGACATCACGGCATTTAATGGCATCCATACTCTCGTTAAGCTAACTCCAATTACCATCCTCATCTCCAGTTAGAAGATGGTACATTAATTGAGGAAGATAAAGTATGGGGGAAATAGAACAATATTAAATTACCTAATTTGGAGAGCCAAATTAATGTCCCTCCCACTACAATTTTGACAGAGAAAATGTCCGAATGTATTGACGTTTCCCTCCCTCCCTCCTACCCTCCGCTTACCTGTCGGTAGCACATGCACCGCATTGAAAGGTTTAGGAGGTGTCTGCGGGAATGTGTCGAGTGAGAGGAGAGGGGTAAGAGGTGGGGGCAGATAGACGACCACGTCAAGCATATAGTACACCCCCTTACGCCCTCCTCCACAACGTCATCCCTTCACCCCCAATCGCCTCATCAATCGAACTGCCCAGCCATTCTGAATGTCATCCTTGATGGGATTTGTGAATTGTTCCATTGACTGATTTGCTTCAATTAGTCTTGTTAAAAAAAATTATATTAATTGGTGAACTCTTCATTTGGTCTTTTTCAAACCCGTGACGTTACTTAACGGGAAGTAATTTCGTTTACCCTGGTTGGGAGATTTAGGGGGTCTGTTGAGGATTGGTGTGGATAAGAGGAGAGGATCTTTTATATGTTTTCGTTAATCAATTTCCAGTGGATGGAAGATAGAGCTACACGAGTGATGACTACGTTGAAGGACATCATTTATCTCGACCACTTCCGTTGAAGTGGAATTGGTTCATTATTTAATTGCGTTGTTAAATGTTAAGGTTGGTGTTATCAAGGTTTAAGTTTAATTGAAATATGAAATATTAGTTTTCAATAGTAAATTTAATTTTAAAACATTCAGTTAACAAATAAAAGTATCGATTACCTTTGATATACACCTTGATTTGTAATTTATAGGCTTAGATTTTATTAATAGGATATGTGGGAGATAGATTGTCAATTATTTTATTTTTTTATTTTAGCACAGCGTCTTACTACCTGTTCAAGCTATACGCATGTGTGCTAGTTAGTCTATGAGTTAGAAATGAGGAAGTTTGAATTTAGACGAAGTGTACCCACATTTGCGTGGGGAGATAGTGGAAACGAACTATGAAAGCCACCCTCAGTAATCCCGTACGGGATCGAACCCCAATCTCCCCGTCCTCGGAGGTCTATTCCAACGTGAGATTAGCGCGTTAGACCATGTGGCCACTGAAGTGGGTAAAACCATCGTTGATAGTTAGGCTTATTATGCACTTACCATGGATGAAACTATTATATCTTGGGATTATAGCTATTGACCTGAACTCCGAATTTCTCACACTCTGCACAACATGAACATTAAATGAGTAGCTGAAGTGAGACTAGGACCATATCTCTCATCAAGTGTTAAAACATCGTCAAAAAAGTGTAATGATTCAATAACCATGATCATAGCTGAGACTTAAAATACATTTGGCCAGCCCCCGTGGTTGGGACCAACTTCAGGCCCATGGGAAACATTTTTGTTCCCAGTTGCTCTCCACAAATATTAAGGAGGTATCTAAGTATCCTCGTTACCTTACTATCAAGATCAGTGGATGCTTAGTATCTCGTTTTGCTATTCAACATTTTCTTATCCTGCCGATTGTGTGTTCATATAACTAAGGTGAACATATGTACGGTTTTTTGAAGGACAGTACTGTTTCTTGGGCTTGTGTCCTGATGCCCTATAGATCAGGCAATAGTTCACCCTTTTGTATAGCTTTTTAATGAAGTTCTTCCAAAAGTACTTATTTTCGAAGTTAAAGAAAATAATATCTCGTATTGAACAACGCTAGCGCAAGTAATTTCATCATTGGTATTATTTTTTTGATAAGTATTTACAATTTATAAATGCCAAAAGCTGTGAATATGTGCAATGACAAATATTAAAGTTACTATATAATAATATATGATGTGTACAAATTCCCATGTAAAGGAAAGAAAGTGTACACTGATTTTTGTAGAAAGTCCGTTTTTAAAGATTCTTTCCCTACCAGAATCCTACTATGTAAAGTGATTCGAAACACACTCTACACACAGTTTATTTGGAAATAGGGAACACTAAAACAAACCTTTTTTGTTAGTGAATGTATATTCACAGAATCTAACCCTTTGGTGCTAGAGGGTGTCGCTGGGCGGTGGGCGCAACAAATGGTTCTTGTTCGCCGTCGTCATTCGTAACGCGGATTTCCTACGTGTATCACTGAGCATGTAGCGCAAAGGGCTGAAGAATTTTTGAAAATTTACTGCAATAATGCGTCAACACTGCCTTTCATTTATGTACCAACAGCACCCTCCAGCACCGAAGGGTGACGTCTGCGGACATACATTCATTAACAAAAAATGTTGGTTTTAGGGTCCCTTAAATCCCATTAAAGTTCATACAGAGAGTTTTGAATTCTCCTGAACATATTTATTTGGGGATTTAAAAAGACCCTTCAGAAGATACATACTAAAAAAGTTAGTATATACCTTCGTTTTGGTTTTTATTACATGTGTCTCTCTATGATATGTCTTGAAATTACCTACAATTGGTTCCTAGAGCAACTTTGATTTTAATGCGATGTTTTATAAAAATTCTTTTACTAAAGTAGGCCTATTAGTTTGAAGTGATGAATAATCTTCCTAACCGTTTGGGTTATACACTTCTGTACATATTACACTAACTATCTTGAGGATGATAAAGTTTATATTTAGAGGAAGTGCACCCGCGTTTGCGTGGAGAGAGAGAAAGAGAGAGAGGAAAACAATTTTGAAAATTAACCTCAGTAGAGCCAGCTGAGATTCGAACCTCTATTTCACCGCCATACGCAGTTCAGTATACGTTAAGAGTAGCACCTTAGTCCATGAAGCCGCTGAAGTGGGTTATAAAAATCAAAATTTATTTATGTATTTGAACAAACATATTTCTTTTACATGAATACTTTCTCCAATTTTTACGATGAAAATAAAAATCTCTTAGATATTATTTGATTTTATGTAGTTCAGTTACCTTAAATTAGCAACAAAAGTAAGTTAGTTCTAATAAGTAGTTATTGGCTCCAATTATGGTTTTTTCTTCGCTTTATTATTTTTCCTCTTTCAACTTTAATTCTCATTTTTTATTTAGTCTGAATGAGATATATTTGATAAATTTTATATCCTGCTATTTATAAAAATAAATGTCTACCAGACAAGTAACCCTGCATTTTCAAAGTCCATGCTAAATTCCAAAGTAAACCTACAATTTTAAATTGGTCTTATTCCTTCACTCACGTGGTATTAAAGTAATTAATTACCTTTGATCAGTCAATAGCTTTTTTGTTTATTTAATTAGAGCTTTTGGGTTCGTAAGGGCCACCCATCAAAGCAAATATAAATATTGGAATTATTATTTTTTCCTTTACCAGTGATGAATTAATGTTCAGGTGACAAAGTGATATGTCTACCCAAATTAGTTTTTAATTAATGTAATATAAATAATTGGTGATTAAGAATTCCTAGAACACCCTATACTTGATTAAACTAATTTATATTCAAATTAAACAAGTCTTATATTAAAAAGCTTGTACTACTAGTTTAGTTATATTTAATTTGGTTTCATTAATATAAAAATATCTGTACTAACTAAACTATGATTTATATTAATTAAAGCTCACTTATTAACACATTACTGAATTACACTATTGAGTAGTAGTTATTAGATAAATAAATGAAGCAAAGATTAGAGCTAACTGGGTTCAGTTTACGTGTATCACTAAAATTTCTGTATTTATCATATTGACCACGTAGTTTCGAAGCTAGAGACTCTTATTTAAAATTCTGGCTCAATTTTTAGATAAAGATGCAAAAGTGTGAACATAATATTGAGTAGGCCCATGCGCTCATTCATTTATTAGTAAGTAGATGGTAATCTATTGGCCTTTATTAAAAGTGATTTTTTTAGCTCTCTTCTTTCTACCACTTAGGGGGCGCTTAGTTTCACGATGCTGTGGAATGTAATATTAAATACAAATTGACTTGAGATGAAACCCGTATATCACTCCCTCTCCAAATACAAATTCATGAAACACCGTTAATCAATGTAACCTGTGGGAATAAGAGGAGTCCTTACCGAAACGGACGCGATCTAAGGAGTCAGATTCACAATTAACTGAATTAATGGTGATGGAGAGGTTTAGACATAAACCTTGACGGTTAGCGCTGGGTACCGGGAAGGGGGGGAGGTGACACACACACCACATATGATGTATTAATGCGGTTTTCCCATTTTTAAAATTGGGTTTCTAAAATAGTATTTTTCTTTAGAACGGAATCCACCCACCCTTTCGGGTTGTACGCCTATGTACTTATATTTATACTAATTGGTTAGTGCTGAGTAAGTTTGGATTTTAAAGGAAAAGTACCTGCAATCCCCTGGAAGTAGAGGGGATAAGCATTTTGTAAAAACCACTCTCAGTATATCTAACCGGGATTCGAACCATGATCTCCTCACCATCAGTAGTCTAGTTCATTGTTATTCAACCCTTTTTGTTCGCGTACCACCGAATATAGTTTTTCTTCTTCTTTGTACCCCCCAAAGTTTTTGAAGTGCAATGCAAGCTCTACATATTCTACAATCTACATCTATAAGAGAGAGAAAAATAGGCCATATCCAGATCATATAAAATAATTATATTTCCTTTAACGTCACTTCTCAGCTCCTTAAAGATATAGATAATTTAGCTTATAGCTTTGCTGGAGTAATTAAACACTATATAAAAATAACCAATCCATTCAGTATTTATCTATTTACAAGTGAACGTAGACAATATCTTTTATAAGGATATGTGAATTCAAAACAACCAATTATACTAAAGTATTTCGTTTGGATTTACCATTGAATGTATTCTGTATTTATTTTGGCGATAAAGTTATACAGAAAAAATAATTAATTGTAATCGACACGGCATAAATTGAGGTGTTTGTTTGCTTAACATATGTTATGTTGTAGATTGTGACAAACCGAGTATTGCAAGGTGTTTTGATTAGTTACTAAACAATAGAACAGAGGCACTGAAAACTTAAACAGAGTGTCAACATTGATCACGGTAAATCAGGCTAGGAGGCAGGATAAATAGTAATGTTTGGGAGCTAACTGGGCTGACTAATCACCATCGAATTTATAATGGTCACGCTGCCCATTTTGGGAGATACGCGGGCTAGGACACTGGATCGCCAAGTACAAGGGCTGGGGGGCTTTCGTTGTGCCCAAGGTACCGGGTTCGTACTAATGTAGGGCCACCTGGAGTTCAGTCTGGCCATTGGTTAAACATTTCCTTGCTAAATTTCTTTCTGTCACGAGCTCTTAAGTAATATACCATTAAGTTATTTCATATCTATCAATATTTCTTATCAACATCACTGTAATAGAGCAAGGTAGTACATTGAAACCATAAAAAACCAAGCCGAACGTAAATTACAAATCTACACAGTCATATTTCCAATCACCACCCTTATCCTCTGCCGCAACACATCCTGACAGCTTAGGCTCACAAACGGGCGGGTGGGGGGTGGACGACGATGACGACATTAGTCTACATTCAATCAAGGGCATAAAAAGCGTGGAGGTCCTGGGGGTCCGGAAACCCTCTGGAATTTTCTGGAACACCCTAAAGGGGGGTCTACGCATACATACAAAAAAATTAACAAGGTGTATAGCTTTTTTACTTTTACTACAGTTTAATGTAAATGTCTTTGACCAAATACTAGTTAGTTATTATTTTAAAATTAATCTTATAGATGCAGCTTGTAGAGTTTCCAATTGTAAAATTATCCCTGGATTATTTTTCATTATTTTTTTCCTAAATTCAAACATGTATTGGAAAACAAAGGACGTTTCTTGGTATGAGTCAAGTTTTAGGGTCCGAGAAAAGTAGGTAAACACTTTTACTATCAATTGTAAGATCTTATTTTATAAATTGGCAGGTGAAAGAGAAGATTAAATAAAAGGACAGTTCTCATAAATAAAAGTCGGCAGCTTATGTAGGCTGAATAAACGGATTTCCTCCGTCCTCTCTTTCAACACACATACTCACGTAGAGCACTATTTTGAAACTATGAACAGTTTGAAACCATTTACAAAATTTGAACAGCACGGCACTACTACTAGTTAGAACAGTGTTGAGTGTAGTGAAAGGTTGTGTGTTGTGTTGGTATGTGGTTTTGGAGAAAGAAATCAGTGTTATAATACTAGTGTCTTTTGGCTGTTGATAATGTAATAAATATTAGTGTTAGTAAATGATTATATAAAAATGTCAAGCCTTAAAAAATGTAGATATTTGCTTGACACCTAGCTGGTAAGAGAACCACCAGCACAAGCACCAAAATAGGTGAGATGTTATTTAATTAGTTTTACTCCCCCAAATTTCACTACCAGTTCGGTTATTCTTACTTGTACTAACTATGCTATTGTAGTATGAGTGTGATGGTTTTAGCTGTGAGGGCTCGTGAATCATGGTGTCAGTATAGTTCAGGTATGTCAAATCTATGGCACGCGTGCCACCCAGTGGCATGCGAACACAATTTGGCTTGTACGCCGACATGAAAAAAAAAACTAAACATTGTATAAAACTTTTCCCAAAGTGGCATAATTTTTGAAGTCAATATAATTTTGACAGTAATGTCATGTCACACATTACTTTTTGAAGTCAACGGTTAGAAATCATCTGGGCTCGTATTTAAGTGCATCTTTTGTGCTGTTGAAGAAAACGGCGGTTCGAGCCAAAATTATAATATATGAATATTAAAATTCAATATATATGTCAAAATAATATTAGACCAGCATGCTGATAATGAGGAGATAGGGGTTGGAATCCCGGATGGGTCTACTGAGGGTGATCTTTCCTAAAGGGCTTTCCCACTCTCCTTTCAAGCAAATGCGTGTTGATTATCTCTAAATTGTTACGTATAGCCTGAACAATGTAAGACGTGGAAAGTAAAAATGTTTTGGTTTTAAAGACTCATTAAAAAACGTAGATAATATGTGACACAATAGACTAGTCCAAAATTCAGCAAGTCCTCTGACTGGCACATTGGGCGGAAAAGTTTCACCAATCCTTGGTCTAGGAATACAAAAATGGATTATGAGAGATGTATTTGGAAAGAGAGAGTGAATTAACCCCCCAAAAAAGCAGCCACCAATTGTACAGTTGCGACTTTATATTGAATTAACTTCTATTTATTGAGTTGATTCGACCCTCCATTTGACAATGAACATGTTATTCCACATTCGGCTTGTTTATTAAACAAATTAAGCGACTCAGCTCTAGTGAATAGATGGTTCGACTAAAGAATTTTTTTTTAAATCTGTATTTGTTTATATAGTAGCATATGTCAAGAAAGCTATATATTTTACAAGTAGGTACAGGTAGATTATAATTCTGAGAAAGTAGAAGATATTTCTAAAGCATTATTTACTACTTTTATATTCCTATTAGGCTCTTAATGTAGTATTTTACATTCGAACGCACACAGATTTGATACAAAAAAGATTTGTTTAATATTTTAGAGTCTAACATACACCCCTGTTTCCCTCTCACTCCCGACACGACCAGTATCCCCCCAATTCAGACAACAACACTGCATTATGTTAGGGTCTATGTATTCATTTACTTATATGGTGAAACACGAAATTTGACATGAGTGCTCTTTATAAAAATCCAAGAGTTACAAGTTCAACGAATTTTCGATATTCGTATCCTAAGAGATGAAACCACGAGGTTGGTAGCTTTCTTAAAGGGTACGAATATTTCCTAGACTGGTTGAGTTAGAAACACAAAATTGTATATGAGAGTTCTTTGTAAAAATTTAAGAAATACGCGTTTGAGGATTTTTTGAGAATTTTGTGAAATTAAACCCTAAGGGGGTGAAGTGGGTGGTTTTTCCGTGCTGGAACAATACATTTTGGAAGGGAGGTTCTTTTTATGTAAAAGGCGAGATTTGTAATTTTAATTTTTTTTTTAATTCAATACTTAAGGGGGTGAAGCAGGGAGAAGGAGTTTATCGTTATCTTCCAAACCACTTGAGCTGGAAAGATGGAACTTGACAGGGAGGTTCTTTTAAAGGATTTTGGAATTTTTCAAAATTCAACCCCTAGGGGGGTGAAGCAGGAGGGGATGGTTTTAATTTAGCCTCCAAAACACTTGAGCTTGAAAGATGAAACTTGTCAAGGAGGTTCTTTTTTAGGGTAAAAAGCGATAGTTAATTTTTTATTTTTCAAAATTCAACTCTTCATGGAGTGAAGGGGGGAGGGTATGATTGTTTTGTATATTCCAATGCACAAGGGCTGGAAAGATGAAATGAATTTTAAAACAATCCCATGCCAAGAACGGGTTATTTCTCTATTATTTAATAAAGCCATGCTTAACAATTATTTATCGTTTGTGTGTAAACTATGCCCATAGTTATTATAAATTTACTATTCAAAATTTACCAAATACACTTTGTAAAAAATACATTAAAATATATTAAAGTGGAATTGAATATGTGTTTATGTGTGTGTGTGTGTGTGTGAGTTTATATAACATGTTTTTGATTATGTATACTATGTACAGTACAAATAAAATATGCATTAATCACAATCACATATATATAGTAGCCTGTGTAGCCTATCAATATTTGTATGCACATAATTCCACTTCAAAATGTAATATTTTTTTTCTCTCTATATATATGAATACATATAATTTTTTCCAAGTAACAACAAATTAATAATCAAATTATATATTCTAAATAAAATTATAATGTCTACAAAGTTTAAAAGAGAGTTCTAAAATAATTTATTTTGACCTGGTATTTTGTTCTAAGGGTTATATTTCCTAAGTGGTTTTCAGTCTCCCTCCAAGCACACGCGGCTACACTCCCAATAAAATCAACCTTCCTCATCCCAAACACCTTAGTGTAATTAGTACATAGGCTTATAACACAAACGAGTAGTAGGAAGCGTTACTAAATAAAAGTATTCAAAATTATTTACTCTATCACGTTAACTTTCAAGTGTAACCCCCCTTCCCCCTGGAAAAATCTCCTTTCCACGCCCTTGCATCCAATAGAAGTATTCATCATTGATCACGTGTTTTAAGACAACATTTTTGAAAAGCATCAATTTTATTTGATTTAATTCTTTTGATAAATAGCCTAAAACCTTCCAGTTAAAAATCTACATCTCAATCTGTATCTCAATAAATTAAGAGGTTCCAGAGATCTTAGACAACCGAATATCATTATATATTAATTTTATTTCGTGTATTTATACTGATAATATTAATTTCGATATTAATAATATTTATGTGAAATATCTATAATATTAATATTACATTGTATACACCTCATATAAATGCCTAGTTATACCAAATTTCATCACTTTACCTTAACATTGCCAAGCAAACATCATAAAATATCAATTTGACCCCTTATCTGTAAAGATTTGAAACCGTTTAGTGACTATTTATAGTTTTATAAGTATACAACTCGCTAAAACTGTGTAAAAAATGTTGATATTTGAATGACTTTAATGAGACGCAGAATAAAATTAAATTAAAAATAAACACAAAACGACTTATTACTATGAAGGACACTATTTGAAACTATTCTCACACTTTTATTAATGGTTTTATAATTAATATTTGGGGTATGTTTGTGAACTTTCCTAACCAAATGATAATTTAAGTGAATAATTATTTATACTCTAGATTAATTCTAGAACAACCACAGTGTCCAGAATCCTGGCCGTTAATTAATAACGGAGAAATAGAAAGCCCCAATTTCACCAATGAGAAATGTTCCGACCATGCCAAAAATCCAACCCGTGACTCTTATGTAAGTATTCAGGTGTGTTCCCAACTCAGCTATGGTGTGAGACAAACACTTTCATAGGCGTTGTCTATTGCCAATAATGAATCTTATTTAAAATAAAAATCAGGAATATAATAATATAATACACTATAGCTAGCTCCTGCTATCGGCAACCATAAATCCTGCATTAAAGCTTACATGTTCTAAGGCATCAGACTTGAATCAAATTCCTTAAGTGGCTTCAAACAGTAGTTGTATTATCTCTCCATATGTGTGTGCAATACCTCTAAATCTACCGTCCTTGTCCATAGGCTCTAGGTTAAGCCATTTATAGTTTAAGACTCTTCCTCTCGTAAAAATAAAAACTGTACGTCCTAAAATTTCTTAGCCATTACCTATAATTTTATGTAATAAATAAATATAGTTTTTTTTTGTTTTGCGTCTTAATACCTGTCAAGGCTATACAAATGTAACTATACTAAAGCAGTTTAGAGAATTTAGGTTGAATTTAAAGGAAAATAAACCTCATTTGCTTAAAGAAAAATAGAAATAAAATTATTGAGAAAAAAATAGACCCTCAATAAATCCATCCATGACCTTTCTTACACCTGCAAGGCAGAATAGATGGACTATATAGACATATTTTTGTATGTGTACCACACCGGTGAAGTTATTTGAGTAAATTGATATATATATATGATATATATCATATATATATATAAATATATATATCAATTTACTCAAATAATTTCACCATATATATATATAGAGAGAGTGAGTATTAACAAAAAAAATGAGATATTTAATATAAATCAATATGAATAAAATGATTTCAAGATCGTCGTTACGACAAACTATCACATTTTAAAATATATGCTAATCCCTTATATTTCAGCTCACCCGGAAAACCTATAGATTTTTAAAAGGTTGTTTAAAAAATTGTGCCCAGACAGATATTTGAATATTTACTTATTGAATCACAAAAATAAGCCATGTTTTTCGAATTATTGTCAAGACACAGTTTTTAAGCACATCAGTTAAATATTTAGATTAATAATTCAAAGTTACAAAAAAAGTCAAAAAAATTATGCTAACACTAAAAAAGTAGTATGAAGTATATTAAATTTGATTTCTTCAAACATTTTGGTTCTTTTTTATACCCTTCCTGAAAACTCGTACTATACCTTGAGGCATCTACTAAGTTGATGATGCCATTTCACCGGAAATTGTTTCCTCTCGGACTACAGGATTGTTTGTTTGGGATGGTTTCCAGGAAAACAAATATTCAGTGCGTATATTGGGGGTAGTGTGCGTGTGAAGGTGTGTCTGAGGGTGTATTCAAGAAGACCTACCCCGTTGACAGTGAGTGCTTCCTTGGTGGAGGCTTAGAGAAGATCCTAACAAAGACAAAATGAAGTGGAGACGGTATTCCAGTTTCCGCTCTGGATCTCCATTCCTGACAACAATGCTCCTCGCGTGGATAATTTAGGTCAACAACACGTGTTTGCTTTCGTTTAGAATGAGCTCAGATTTGAAACTCTTTAGAAAATAACCTCTATTTGGTTTCCTTTTCTCTGAAAACTTTACGAAAATTTTCTTTTATAAGATATGATTGAAGGTGATTTGCTAAAAATAAGTTTAATTATCTTGAAATTAGTTTATGTTGAAATAAATAAAAATTAGGTTTATAATTTACTTGTTCAACTCTCTCTTGACTGTATAGATTATATACATCTATGTTCTAAACATTTCTCATTATTGTTGATTACTTAAGTTTTTAATGCGTTGGAGTTTATGTGTACAATACATTCTATACTTACAAATGTATTTTCGTTCGTAAAAGAGGAAATCTAATACATAGATCTAGTTACACTGCACTGTGAGATTATCAATAAGCTAAGCAACATTTGATGCAAGCCACTGATAATGAACCACTACTAGCTTTTGGTGTTAGAATATTAATAATCAAATTATACTTATTTCATGTCTAACTATACGTTCAGGCTATTCAAATATTTACACTAATGTGGTATGAATGAGGAAGGTATAATTTTGGGGAAGTGCACACACATACGTAGGGAGAAAACAAAGAGGGTTATATAATCTTGAATAAAAACCACCTCAAACCACGAACGGGTGAACAGAAGATGTTTTTTGCAAATGGTTTCTTACTTTCTTTACCGCTAATTCCGTACATTACCTTCACATATTTCTTCATAATCCTTGTCTCAATATTGTAATTAAATACGCATGTTTTGTAAAGATAGTAAGATACTGCGTCAAATAAAATGATATGTGCCTCAAACCTTTCTTTATAATTAAGATAAAATGCTAATTTATTCCAGTCAATTTTATTTAGGTTTATATGTTATGGTTATTTATTTGATCTAAACCGTCTCTAGAATGTAATTATAACGATGAATGCCAGGTAAGTTTTAAACACACTCTTCCATCTTCCCAAACTGAAAGAATACTTCCTCTATTTCTCTTTCTGGTAGAAGTAGGACAAGGAGCGTACCCACGAGAACGAAACAGACTGTAAACACTTCCGAGCACAGAACTTGCATGCAAATAAGCATGCAAGACATTGATTATCAAGCATGTTTTTTAACAGTTTCAAGCAGTGTATAAACCATCCATGACTTTCTTGAAGCGTAAAATATGTAACACTGACAGATATATGTTGGTTTCAATAATTCTCTGTACCGAACACCACACACATCATCATCTCCGCTCATGATCTGTCTTGTCGGCTCACCAAAGCGCACGGTTTCATGCATCGTGCGAACCAGCCATGACTTGCTTGGAGCACAAAATATGTCGTACGACTTCTCTGCTCGACAAAGAGTACGGTTTCACGCATCGTGCGAACCAGCCATGACTTGCTTGGAACACGAAATATGTCGTACGACTTCTCTGCTCGACAAAGAGTACGGTTTCATGCGTGTAAACTAAGCATAGCTCTTCTTAAAACTTCTTCATTACTCTCCCAGTATGACCATTTTATCCTCTATATTCTCCTACAGAACCACCTCTCAAAGATAAGAAATCACTTCAGGAGTCATTACATTATTTTATTTTATTTTAAAATCTAACACTGATCGTAATATATTATTTTAACCATTTAAAAACTGTACGACTTAGTAAATGATAGTAATGAAGTCGCCAATAAGTAACACACATTAATGTTCGCATTATAATTGCATTAGAAATAAAAGATTGAACTTTTTCTTTATTGAGTCGTGTAGAGAATATATTATTAACTTCTTTAACATTAATTTTAATTAACGTAGTATGTTTATCTTTAAATACATTATTACATTATTTCAAGTTGTTCTGTCACTGACATTTACTTTATCAACAAAATTAACTTAGATTAACTAAGTCTTTATTGATGTTGTAGATAAACCAAGATAAGTTTGCACTAGAAATTTCACAAAACTATTTTGTATTTTCTAAAATAGTGTATCTTAATTTATTTTACTTGTGACTGTACCATTGTAAAGTTACCTGATCACAAGAACAATTTCCTTCCGTTAAAGTCGTTACACACCACGAAAGGCTTGACGTAGATTTAGCGAGTGAAGTAATTTGCTTAACCTATATACATGCTTACCAATCATACAACGAAAACAAACACAAACGTAGAAGTTTCAAGAGCTACATAAAACATTTATAATACGTTAGTTCAATGAAATAATCTGTGTAAATCTGGTGCAAAAGTCGTGCACCAGATACAGTTTCAGACACGGGAATCTGAACTTAATAAGCCAATTCTAGAACTAGTGGTAATTATTAGCTTGGATTCCGATCCAACATTGTTGAAAGATATAATCTGTATGTATCTATAAATACTTTTTAACTGGAAAGCTACTTTATAGAATATCAAATCAGTTTGGAGCTATTTGTATAATTTTATCTTGTCGTAGACAAACCATTTTAAATCCCTTGAATAATAAACTTTTGTTCTAAGACACTGCCGGGAGTTTACTCTAGTAATTTAATTATTATAAAACCAACAATTATGAAGTTTATTGAGGTTTAACTAGTACATTATTAAAACTAAATCTACTTATATATATATTTTTTTTATAAATGGATTAAATCTTTTGAGAATGCCCCTTACATTATCAATAGTATTACAAAGTTTGCTTATCAAGAGAGTATAAATAGTTGTTTCCTTACTAATAAATGTAATCTAAATTACTGAACAAAACTTGCTAGAACACCTTTAAAGAAGAATCAGCCCGCATCAGTAGGGACGCGGAATAACCGCCAAGCTCATCTATTCTAATTTTACAGTGAAAAGGAAAGCGGGGCTTAAATCCTGGCTGGGTAGGCTGAATGAGGATTTCCCTAAGTAATTCCATACTACTCTTCCACGAAAATACGTGTGTATTTCTTTAAAATACTATACTTTCCTTATACCTACAACATAAATGTTTTTGTTCGTTTTTAGCACCACGTATTACTAACTGTTCGGGCTATACGCATATGTTCTAATCGTTAGTCTAATGAGTTAATAAGGAGGAAGATTTAATTCAAAGAAAGTGTACCCGCATTTATGTGGAGGGAGAGTTGAAAACCACTAATGGTAAAAAAATCTCAGTTAACCTAACTGGGGTTTGAACCTCGATCTACCTGTCATTGACAGTTTAGTATATTTCGAGAATGTTGCCTTAGACTTTGTGGTCAGCAAAACATGTTATATGTGTTATTAAATAATTATTGTTAGCATAGCAAATTACTACACGTTCTGGTTATACGCAATGTGTTGTTAAATACCTACAATTTACATAAACACTCTTAAATCCAATGAATTGTATGAACAAACTTCTTGAAAATACAAAGATCATCTTTTTAATAACATGTATAATAATATTTGACTAAATGTTTTATATAAACGTATTGGCATTTATCAAAATTTTGGGTGAATCACATGACTTTTCTTATGAAAATGTGAAATAGTATTATTATATTTTATATCCGTCAGATAAGGTTCTTTATGTAAAAATTTGACAATAGTACGATGGGGATGAAGTAAGTTTTGTTATTCTTAAAAGTTCGGATTTTCTGTCCTACAGTCGAACTAGCCTTTTAACAATTTCTCGCCTATAGTTACAATAATTGTAATACTAATGTAACAATACAATTTGAGTAGTAACTCTAAGAGTTACTAATCAATTTGAATCAGAAATAACAAGTAGTATTATTAACTTTAATAATATAATATTTAAAATAAAATATAGTTTAAATTTATTATTATTTAGCACCACGTTTTACTACCCGTTCGGGCTATACACCTATAGCTTAGACAAATTAATGTTTAAAATAGTTATTTAATGTTGTGTTTGAAATACAAAGTTCGTATAACCCGAACGGGTAGTAAGACGCGGTGCTAATAATAATAATAACATTATTTGAACGAGGTTTTTCACGTGTTAATTTTACCATAACACAACGCGCTGTATACATTGCTAGATTCTTATCCATTCCCGTTTTTCCAGGAAACATCGAATATTCCCGGACCAGAACATCACGTTCAAAGCGTACCATTCTTTGAAATGGGAATATCACAAGTTCACTCTCGCCCCATTTGACAGAAAATCGATGCGGTGTTGTGACATTGACTGGAAACTTCAAATTATACATTTATAATTAATTCCAATCCATCATACAGTTGGGGAAATGAGAATGCGTGATAACATTTTTATTCAATATAATATGCAGACTAATACAATTTAGGAGCTTGTATTTGGGCCTACTTCAGTCGTCAAAAAATACCAATTGAAAGTCACAGAACTGGTTCAATAAGTTTAAACTAGGTTATGTTGGCACAAGTGTGTAAATAAACATTTTTGTTCGTATCATGTCTTAAAGCCTACTACCCATCTGAACCGCATTGAACTATATTAATGGATGATGATGATAATTATAATGGTATCATTTAGAATAAAAATACCTGCGTTTGCATGGAAGAAGGGTTAATAGAACATTAAAAAAACACCAACTACCGAGATTTGAACCTAGTCTTCCCTATATCGGCAAACCAAACTATACTCTGATTTTGTTAGGAAGAACATTCTCTGGTAGTTACTGAAGTTACTAAAACAAATTTTATATATTCATACATCAAGACCTGTGATCTGAAGCTCTATTTCTAATGTATATTCCTTATGCTTGTACACTAAAATAAATAAAATAATAAAATTTTGGCCATTAAGAAATATATTTGTATTTTCTCAACCATTTTTCCAGCAAAATTCAACTTATAGATGAAGTTTCCGTGTAGTCGGCTTTGCAACTTATGAGGGTATGAACTAATTACAGATCACAATAAATATTAATGCGACATATAGAGTAGGTTGGTAGAAAATAATTAAACGTAGCCTATTTATAGAAGAAGAAAAAAGTACCTCAAAATATTGAAATCAAATGTATTCATAGTGGGAAAAAATATATAAATAATTCTATAAAATGTACTCTTTGATAAAGCAATGAGGTAGATCGAAACAACAGTGATTATTTTTATTGCTGATGACCTTGTTTTACTAATTAATGATGCATAATACTTATACAATATTGAAAATGTCTCTCAAAATCTAATATCCCTATTGTTATACTTATTTTACAAATGAGATTTGCAAAGATTCTAAATGTCATGGTCTAAGATCAAATCTGATTTTATTTTGACACCCACGATAACCCTCACATCTTCTAAGCATTGTAAAGGAAGCAGAAAGAACAAAAATAATTTCTAGCTAGAGCCCCCAAACAGTATTTTAACAAAGACTAAAGATTAAATGACATCTATAGCTTAAGCATAAATAAATAAACCTAGATTAGAATAAAATAAAATTTTGTGCCTTGTTTATTTCTATAAGACTTTCTATTTACCAAAATGCACCTATAATTTGAAAATCAAAAGTAGTGTTGGGTGATAACAAATCCTACTCTTTGACTTTGGCTTCAACCTTGCTTCGCATGTTTAAAACTTCTCTTCGACTCCACTTCGAATTTAAAAAGTGACCTTGGTTCACCCCCATTTACATATTATTTGAAATATAATATACTAACATACACTAAATGAATCCACATCAGGTAAACCTAAGAACAATTGTATTGTATTAAGTAAACAGATTATTGACTGCAAACGCAATAGGAAGATACCATTGGGAGGATCCAGCTGCAGACGGGAGTTGAAAGAGCTATGGTGTAATGAGGTGGACTGGATAGAACTAGCTCAACATAGTGAGAGGTGGCGTAATTTCGTAAGAGTGGCAATGGACTTTCAAGCTCCTAACGCCAAAGAGTAAATATGTAAACATATTAAGAAGATATCAAAGTTTCAATGTTTACTAACTATAAAATTGTTTATCTTTATAAAACATACATATGGAACAATAATATTATGGATTTTCCTTTATAATATAGTTAAAACTATTATACATTTTAAACAATGGTTATATTTATGAAATTGTTATATTATTAATGCCACAGACAAAACACTCTTGAAAATTAACGCAATTGAATCACGCTTTGTGAATACATTTTCATTGTAGCCATTAAACTGTCAATCAAAACTAGTTCATAGTATTGATATGCCTCTACAGTTTTAAGAGCTCCCTATTGATTAAAATTAACAATATAAAATTGAAAGACAAACATTTTGTTTTTATGTGAAGCTTTAATCACAAATTAACCGAAAATTGACTTGAGTGGCACAGTGTTATGGTGGAAGATAGAACTTTGAGAAAATATTTTCACAACTTTGTAGATGCTGTGTCTTAGAGATTTTGTGTAAAAACTTCCTCGCACACTCAGCCAGGATTCCAACACCGACTTCCACGCCACCGGCAAACTAGACTAGATAAATTCTACTATTATATCACGTGCTCACTGATCTAGACTAGGGGATATATAATACAATTTAAGAAATACATTGAAACATCCAATATTTCATTATCTTAAGACTCAAATGACAAAACACACAAACATGAAATCTGTTTTTACTTTCTCTCTATCTTACAGGTAGAGAAAGTATTGTGATCGTCAAAAAAATCGAACTCGAGATTTTGATGAATTTTGACGTTTCATGACTTCCTGAATCCGAAAAAGTGGTTTTTGAATGTCTGTCTGTCTGTCTGTCTGTCTGTCTGTACCTCCAACTAGAGCCTAAACTATTTTACCGATTGAGCTGAAACTTGATATCTAGGGTTTTCATAGGGTTGCCCCGAGGGGTTTTTGGAATTGGATATCTACCCCTAAAATTAAGGGTAGTTTACTGAAGGGAAAAAAGAGAAAAAGTCGATTTTCTCAAAATCGGCTCTAACGATTTTGATTAAATTTCATTTATGAACATTAATAAATATTCCAAACAAAATGGCTACTCTCAATATTTCGGCAAAATGGCTTTAAGGGCTCCGGTCTGATGCGTAAATTAACATTTTTTATAATAGCTCCGAAACTATTTGAGATATGAAATTACTTAGCATTACAAATATGTATATATATTTATAATACAGATATTTTATCCGAAACATATTTTTATAAAATCAATAACTTTCAATCTATACGCAATTATATGAATTTTTTAACTTTTTGGACATTAAAGTTTAAGTATTGCGACCGTAAAAAAAACTAACCTGAAATGTTGATGGATGTCGACGTCTCATGACCCCCCGAACCCTAAAAAATAGTCTTTGCAATGCCGTCTGTCTGTGTGTCTATAAAAACTTAAAATTAAGGGTAGTTTACTGAAGGGCGAAAAGAGAAAAATTTGGTTTTCTCAAAATCTGCTCAAACGATTTTGATTAAAATTCGTATCTAGGCGTTGATTAAGATTATAAATAAACTGGCTATTTTCATTTTCCTATGAAAATGATTTTTAGGGTACTTTACAGAAGCGTTAATTTCCGTATCTCCACAACTATTTGAGAAACTAAACAACTTATCATTGCAAAATTGTAGGACTATTAGAAATAAAAAACTTTTATTTGACATATATTTTTATAAAAGCAACAGTTTCTGAGATATTTGCAAATATATTAATACAATTTTGTGAGCTTTAGTTGTAAACATATACTACTTAAGTCTTAACGCAATAATTCTCCAATGCCATAGAGTAATTAAATATAAGTATCTAAAAAAGTATGTTATTTTTCCTTAAATCTCTTAGGAGAAATGTTTGCATAGCAATGATCTATCTCCATTTTAGACTCAATAGTCAATATTTACATTTTTTATTGGTCAAAATGTATAAATGAATAATTAAATATCAATGCGATGACTTGAAGATCTGCAACACCTTATAAAATGTTAAAATTTTAACCAGAAATCGAAATTTTAATACGAAGTGTTGACCCTTGTGGAAGACATTAAACTGTTTGAAATGTTCTTAGGTGGACAAAGATGCGCCTCTTTTCTCATTGATTCTATATCATTGTATATTATTTTATGCGTGTTCTTATGTGGAGTGGTGATGATACAATGTACATTATTCCGTTCAGAAATCTTACGAGTTTATAGAAAGAGAGAGAAAGTCTGTGCGGTGTGCCGTACCATTTATTTTCTTGAGGATGTTGGAAGTTTTATTCTAAAAACGTGACCTGAACTGTTGCCCTACACTCATAACCATTTACAGAATATGATAGAGGGCACTTCATTCCAAAAGTTTGGCTCCTTGTTATGTTTCAACTCTGACTATAAAGTGTGGGAAGGTTTGGGAATTCAGAAAGTAGAACAACGTACAAATATTTCATTAAGCCCTTGGTATAAACATAATTCTTTAATTGTAAATATACTTATAGCTTGAAAATATTTCTGTTATATATAAAGTTTATAAAGTTTGTAAATAGAATGACTGTACTAACTTACAATTCAAATTTTCACCAATTTAATAAATTGGCAGAACTTAACATTATTTGAAATAACATTTATGAAATTTTAAGTAGCTATATAGATTGTCTAGTTCAGAAAATCTCGTTTTTGAAATATTTATTCTATTTGTTTGCAAATATCATATTCTTTCTGGTTAAATTCTTCGTCAATCCCTATTTTTTCCTATAGGCTTAACTATTTTGTAATTATTGATAGCTTTAATTTTTTTCTAATTCCAATACTAAGCCATTTCTAAATGTAGAACTAATGACATTAAACATGCTGCTATCACACCAATTCATTGCCATGTAATTTCTAGATGTGGCTCTAAAAACTAAAAAAATATATATATATAGAATTGAACCAGACTGCTTTCACCTTGGTACATCTTGAAATGTATCAGTTCAGAACTATAACTAGGCGTGCAATAACATATTACGTATGAAATAATCTAAGAAGAAGACACATTGGAGCTAGCGTGACCATTCGTACTGTTTTATGTAGGACAGTACAGTGTTTTTGAGTGAGGACCTGTTTTCCCACATAGTTGGTGGTAGTACACCATTAGGTACTCTCTTTACCCGAACACCTCCAAAACCAAAAGCACTTCTTTTTGTAACTAAAGAGAATATCTCAAACTGAACAGCGTTGGTGCAAGGAACTTACCCCTTGAAGTTTTTTTTTTTTATATTTGCCAAAAGCAGGATTTTTGTAGGAAAAAAATCTTTTAGAAAAGATTGAATACAAAAATCAGTATATAGCTACGTTTTACCCCTTTGTTACATACGTCTCTCAAAAATGTTTCTTGATAATACTTATTATTTAATCTAGAGTTTTTTTATTTGCTTTTAATGCTAAGTATTTTTATAAATTTCTAAGTTATACTTCGGTGACCGCATCTTTTAACGCGCTATTCTCGTAGTGGACTAGACTACAGATGACGGGAAGATCAAGGTTCGAATATCGGTTTATTGTACTAAGGTGGTTTTTATAAATGTTTTTCCACTTTTCCTTTATGTAAATGCGGATACACTTCCTCTAAATATATAATTATAATCCCTAAAACCATAAACGTAACCAGCACGTAGGAGTATAACCCGAACGGGCAGTAGGGTTCCATGCTAAAAAAAAACCTTTATACTTAAGTATCAGTTTGAAATGATTAGCAATCACCATCATAAATTGATTTATAGTAAATAATGAAGGCAAGAAATTTAAAATTTAAATTTATTTACGTTTCTGTTCAGAGATTTTTTTTGTCTGTTATTTTAATTTTGTTCATTGAAATTGATGATGCACTTAATGTTAATTTAGGCATCATTTGACTTTATATAACTAATTATTGCTACCTTGAATTAGTAATGAAGAGATACAATTACTAAGTGTGTTTATGGCTCAAATATTATTTTCTCTCTCCCTTTATAATTTTTCCTTCATGTAGTCTATTTCTACTCTTTTTGTGTATCACATATACATGGTATTTTTTAATATATTTTGTCCTGCATTTCCTAAAAACAATATGCTCACCATACTCATATTTGATAAATTCATTACCGTAATAGACGTAGTTATTTAAAAAATTTATGGTTGAATAATAAGTTATTTAATGTGGAATAGCTCCCTTTATATATTGATTAAACCCTAGTTGATTTGAAATTTACAGTACATTGTATTTAACCAGTCTGAGCTTAACTCGTTTCATTGTAAACACTAATGTGTTAACAATAATAAATGCATAAACACAGTACATTTAATAATTTACTGCTATAAAATTCATTTAATTTTCCTTTATTAAAGTGCTATACATTAATCAAGACTTCTAAAGGCTAGCACTAGTTGAAACCTAAGACCATATTGCTTAAAAAATAATAAATACTCTCTGAGTGTACTAAAATTTAATGATAAAAATAATTACTCGGAAAAAACGAGAAGATAAATTCTTCAAGTGATAATAATTCAGTGATGAGTCCACAAACAAAAAATGGAAGGTGTTTAGTTAGTAAGTGGCGCTGTCCAAGCTGCGACAATTTCCTACGATTACGACTGGCGTCGCAGTCTTAGCGCATGCGCAATTTGAGTTTGCCTGCAACAGGAGGAGATGGCGGCGCGTGTTGCAGCACTGCTGGAGCGAGCAGTGCTTGCGGCTAGAGTCGCAGTGACATAGTGTATTTGTTATTACATTTTGTGTGTTAATTTTTAATGTTTGAACAACGAAAACTGGAGGTGATAATGACAAACTCACAGGATGTGGTGTTGTGTGAGCTAGTATTCCAACATCCATGCGTGTACGATTTAAAACATATGAAGTACAAGGACACTATAGTGTCTTTACTTTACCTTTTGTATTTTCCTTCTGCTGTGCAAACACTTCAAAATTATTTTTACATCTTATTCCTCCCTCAAAATATCCTGAAATAATTTGCACTCTCATTGATCTCGAAATCAACTGGCGACTGCAAATGGAATCGCGTCTTGATAAACACCCCATGTGACTGTCACATACGGCTAATGTCACCACGATCTGTTGCAGCCGTAGCCGTGTGACTCCAGCCACTGTTTCAGGTAGCTGTCGAAGCCTGGCCAACGCACCCCCAATTGGTCTTACCCTCAATGATGGAGACATAGACTAATTTCAAGCTCCACTAGTTTGTTTTTTTAAGTACCGGGCAGGTAAGGGTTGAAATTCAGACTTATGCACTAAGGGTTCTTTCCCCTAAATTTGTTTCCATTCTCTTTCCATGCAAATAGAGTTACAGTTCCTAAAATAAACATTCCTCACCCTAGATCATTAATATAATTAAATACGTGTAGTTCATAAAATTATTAAAATGGATAATACAAATTTTATTTAGTGTTTGAGTTCAAGTTATTATGTCAATATCACTACTCCACTATAGGAATAGACAATTCTATGTTTTTAAGGAGAATAAACTGTATTTATTTTAGTATACAGTTAGAAATAATAACTATCTATGTCATATTATTGTTTTTTAATTATATTAATAATATCTCAATTCTTTAGAATTGCACATACAATAAATTATGGAATAAGTTGAGCTATCTTATGACATTTACAATTAACATTTTAATTAATTAATTTTTTTGAGATAAGAGAAATATTCTCACATTATTATTAATCTTTCCTTCATCATTAATTAATATTTGTTATAACATAACTGGAGCCTCCACCCTATTTAACAATACTAGTTTTCCGTTGAACATTAATATAAAATAAATATTCTCACTACATCTCTGATACAAACAGGACCATCATTTTTTCTTTAATTTGTTATAGATATTTGACAAAATTCTATGCACCTACTTGTTTACACGATTATTATCTAATCTGACTCAATTACTTCATTTTAGTGAAATATTTACTTGACCAAACAACTTATTTCATTAACTTTATGGTGTAGCCCACTTCTGTGGCTACATGTTCTAGTGCGCTTTCCTCACAGCAGAGTCTAATGCTGATGGAGGGGAGATCATGGTTCAATCTTGATCAGATGTAATGATGGTGGTTTTTACTAAATGGCTTCCCACTCTTTCTCTACCTCTCTCTTTTTCTCCACGAAAATGAGAGTACACTTCCTTTAAATTCAACCTTCCACATCCCTAATCAATTAGCTTAATTAGTAGCTATGTGTGTAACCCAAATGGGTAGTAAGACACGGTGCTAAAAAGACCCATGGTGTTAACGTATTTAAGTATATAATACATTGCAATCTTTTCAAAGACATCACTATTTGTGACACTTTAACTTGATTACTCGCAATCAGGACATTTTATTTCTCATTAATATTTGAAGGTGATATTTTTAACTAAAAATATTAACACTTAACAGGATGCTCATGCGCTTTTTAACAATGGTGTACATTGTACTGTGAAATAAATTAAGTCTTTCAATAGTTAACTATTTAAACGAATTAATAAATCAATTAAACTTCATGTTTAAGTTGAATTTGTTTTAAAGTAAAAATATTTGGGGGTAGGGGTAAGTCAATACCCACCCAATCCCATTCTATGTCGTCCCTGTCAGTCATTCTCACTAATTTTATATTACGAACTAGCAATCAGAATCTAATCTACTTATTATAATTACGTAGTGTTTGGTACTATTATTATGGTAACAATAATAAATTGCCTGCGATGGATTATTTTTTCTTAAATTTTGAGAACCCTAAAAAAATCCTTATAGTGCTATAGATTATATTTTATCCCCATCCAAAATGAATAATTTATTCAATATAATTAATTTCTAAAATATAATTTAATTTAAGATAAAAAGTTTAAACATATTAATCACCGGCTTTAGTCTTTTAAGTGTATATAGTTGTGCTATCACTTGAAGTATGGGGTTTAAGGAAAAATTTAATTTAACCATATTTGCGTGGATAGAGAATGGGAAAAAATCTTGGTAAAACCAACCTTAGTAAACCCGACTGGGACTCAAACGCTGGTCTCCTCATTATTTATAGGTCAGTCTAACGTGAGAGTGACGCCTTTAGTACCATTCAGACACTGAAGCAGGTTTAGAACACTTTGTAGTATACTTATAAAATGAGAAACACATTGTGAATAAACTATTAGTAAATTCCCTAGAACTAGCACTTTGGCTTTAAAATAGGCGGCAGCATTGTGTAGGTAGAATTATTATGATCTAGATTTGTACAGGCAGTATTGTAATATACAGGATGTTTGGAAACTTAGAACCCAAACTCCACATACAACTTCTTTGAACAAAAAAAAAACACAATCCAGAAAATTAAGCTAAAACTATTAAAATGTGTTTAAATTTTCGGCGTACAGTGCCTGGAGAGCAAAACTGTTTAAACATGCGTGTACAACAGGTTGCATAGAAGTTAAGTGCGCAGCACTACACACCTCTACATCTTGGAGCACGGAGGCAGAACCTTCCACAATTAATAGTAAACAACACACAGCAAGTCCATATAAAAATGCGGTTACTTTCTTAGGGTCATCATTAACGGTCCTACACCACAGAAAGTGGTTGCCATTATTAAATGTGCATTGCCGTGCGCCTAGCTCCTATGCAACTTATTGTACATGTATGCTTGATAGCTTTACTATTCTGGCGCTATACCCCAAAACTTTGAACACAATTTAATGGTATTAGCATAGTTTACCAGATGTAAGTGTATAGGGATTTTATATTACTTTTAGTTCAAACAATCTATATGTGCAGTTTGGGCTATGAGTTTCCAAGCAGCCTGTATATTTGTGGAAGTGGTTACGATATTGTACTTTGTATTTGTAGTTTGTTTATAATATACCAGGTTAGTCTAGACAGTCCCTTTGAACGGTAATCCTCTTGCCCAACTGTATAACAGTTTGTCTTGTACTGCTTATGTAGATAACATAAATTACAGAGGGATAGTCAGTGTGCAGTTATAGGGATACAAATGAAGAGGTGATAATATTTTCCCAATAATATCTTATTTAATGCGCGTTGTTACCAACCTAGCTTATACAAGCTATGATACTTGTCTAGTACTACAATGTAATTCAAAGATCGCTGGCCGTAATAATTGTTTGGTTTAATTAATATTTTACTTTTCTTTAAAAATATAAACGTTCGTAACAATTAACAGTAGATATGAAAATTATTTAATCAAATTAAAAAAAAAGTTTATGAGTTTGGTTACTCTTTTTATGAACTACTGTGAAAAACGTTAGTTTCTTGGATTAAAAGACGCTGATACAATTCGCTAAACAAAGGTTAATATTGGCTATTCGATAAAACGGCGAAATGAGTTCAAAACATTACATATTCTAGGCGTCGTTACATGACTCAGGCTCGTATCATTTTTATTTCCTTGTTTCAATAATAGTTGGTTTATATACATACAGTATATATTACACACATTAAATAATACAAATACGTATTTTTCTAGCCAATGATATGAACTCGAACCATCTGTTCACTTTATCTTTCAAAGTATTAGAGTAATTGGACACCATTAGTGGGTTTGAATCCTAGCCTGCTGTACTAGAAGTGTTCTTATTAAGTTGTGACCCACTTTTCCTCCACGTAGTTGCGTGCGCACTGTACATTTACTCTAAATTATATCTCCCTCATCTCTATTCCATAAATGTAATTTGATGTAGTACATAGCCTGGATTAGTAGTAAAACTCGGGGATAGTTAAAACAACTATACACTTTCTAACAAACAAATAGGAGTTTGAAAGTAGTCGAGTTTTAGTAGCTGATAGAACCAGACTCTAGAGATATTTATAAAACTAGATTTATAAATCTAATTAGGGCAACTTGGAATTTTTGATCTTTTTCTCAAAAATTCCTAGTTTAATTTATTGTTTCAATTTTATGACATATTTTCATAATAAATAGACTGCCTCTATATTTCCTTTTGTCCAATTTAAAAATATTGTACAGTTATATTACATTTATATGAAAATTCAAATTTGTGGGAATTTTTTCACGAAAAAAAAATTTAGTTAAAATTATGTTTGTACTTATATGATCTGTGTGTGGATCTATTAGAAAAATCCAACTTGAAATATATCTTGCACAAACATTGCTCTATAATTACTATTCGAAATAAAAAACTGGTTTTCAATTAAACTCAACTCGAAGAGAAAAATGTATTTTTGTAAAGCCCTACACACAAATCATTTTGCATGTTACGCATAATGAAGCTATATATTCATTAAATAATCAAATCATTAATTAACCTTACCAGTACTGGTAAGGTTAATTAATGATTTGATTTTAGTAAATTTTTATTTCAGAATGTGTTTATCTTATTAAAAATTTCTCAGAAGTGACATAAATACATGTCTTGAACAACCATCAATTTCAATTAAGGTTGGGTGGAAGGGAACGCAATTTTAGATCTATATACCTTCAATTTTCATAGCAACAAACCTTTCATGGCGTAGTAAATAAAATACTGCTTAAGAAGATACGTTTAGCTTAATGTTCTATTTATAGTAGCTCAACACTTCTTGAATGGGCGTAGTGGAATTTAAATACGATATTTTACATTTAATTAAACAGATTATCTTCAGGTTCACTCCACTTATGACAAATATTTGTAAAATATACTAATATTACTACTTGTGGAAAATTAAGATTATCTTCAGGTTCACTCAACTTATGACAAATATTTGTAAAATATACTAATATTACTACTTGTGGAAAATTAAGATAAATGTTTCTACTGAGGCAAAATTTTATATATATCTTAGGAAAAAAATTTCTTTAATAACAAAGAAAACTACAAAATAAATATACTCTCCTAAATTATTTTTACCCTCGACCCCCACCTTAAAGTTGCGATTTGTCACTGTGAGCCTTTAATTTCATTATGATTATTAGCACTATTTTGATACCTTTGACGTATCTACTTAGTGATCATAATATCATAAGATTAATTGATTTAGTTACCTTCTCGCGAAATTTCGACCCTGTTTATTTGGAAATGGTAATTCACAGCCCTTAATATGAGATTATGTCTCTCCCGAGTAATTTTGTCATAGTTTGTGTTTGACTTCCCAGTTTGTGAAACCGCCCCTGGCATTCCAACCCAACACCCACCCCTGTTTAAACTCCCTCCCAACATCCCCGTGGTGGCCACCCTCATACACAGCCAATGGCAAACAAGCTGGGAATGTGTGCGGTAAACAAAACTGATGCATGTCGCTTTTGGCCTGTTCGGTTCGCAATATTTGGTCCGTCATGTGCAAGAGTTTACTTGTTTTTCGTAAAGTTGTTTATTTATTTTACATAAAATCAGTGTGTTCAAATATAAGCTAAATAGATTTATCACATAATGTTTAAAATTATTTGATTAATAATTGTGATTTAATATATTTTTGTATTACTTAAACACCCTTGTATATATCATTATTATATAGAACTAAGCACTATGGGCCTAATATGTATTCACAAATAATACAGCTAATGATTATTATAGTCATTTTCAATCTTGTTATTCATGTTTATTTTACAAGAACATCTAACAATATCATTATATTATATATATCCTAAAATTAATCTTATTTATGTTCTACGTAAAAAAAAAAAATATGTAAAACTTTTAAATCCCGTCAATAGAAATTTGAAATATAATACGTATTTTTAAATGTTTAGTGGACATTTTCGTTTGCTATTTTACAAAGATACAAAGAAAAAAATTTCTACTTAAAAAAATTATTAATATTGTCTCAATCTACCACCGTTTGTCTACTTTGATAGCTCTATTATATTTAACTAAAACTAATACATAATGACACCTATAATTAATTCCATTTCAATTTGTGCTCTATATTATTAAATGATTATGTACTAAGTTAGTGGGTAACGATACAGTAATTGTTTGGTTAGTTACTTCAATTTAATATAATAACCTTGATGATTACCAAGTAAATTGAAGTGAATCAATGTCCTATTGATTTTAATGTGATGTAATAGTTCAAATATAAAATATAATATAAATTTGCTTACTAAATCCTTTTGTAGCAACATATTTAATCAATCTCCTTAATAGCTGTAAACACAATGCAATATTTATAAAATGGTTTATTTCATTAAAATACGACGTAGTGTATTGTACGTTTAATATCATTGATATCGTAACAATTATCGTTCTTGCTAACGCTATTAGTAGCAGTAATAGTAGTGGTATCACAATAATAATGGTTGTTATTATAAGTACTAGATCTTCTCGTAATTACTACTTGAATTTAAAATCTTATAGTGACGAAAACAATATAGTAAACGTTAGGTTCATGGTTATAACACTCTACCCTGATTTTTAAGGTGAATATTTTTACTTCAGATGCCATCTCACAAACGCTTAAGGAGGGGATGCAGGTAATGCGAATAAGGTCAGCATTTCTGCAGTTGTAATATTAAATCATTTTTGTCAGACTAGATCAAATGTTAACTATTATACGCTCCTAAAATTTAATTTTCTTCTCTTAGTGACCTCAACAGTTGTTGAATATCTGTCGAGGGTGTCTTGGAATTTCATAAAATCCTTTTCTTTTCATTTAAAATTGTTTTGATAATGTAACTATGCTAATGACAGATATTCAACCACTGTTTATATCACCATGTGAGCACAATCAATTTATGTATATATTTATAGAAGCAATATTTTTCTTATTTTGTGCAAGAAAATAGTTTGATATAAAAACTGCAAAAACAATGGCGTTTTCTTGCGTATCCTGCATCCTCACCTTAATCAGGAAATATGATAAGATTTAAGTTAGAACCAGAAAAAGTATCGATTTATAATTTCCTTTATCCTTAATTTAAAAACAATGAAATCGAGATCAGTATGCAATTTTTTTAAATCAGAAATAAAAGTTTTTTAATTTGTTATATGTTTTGAAAATATGGTAAACGCTCCCATTATTATCAATTTCACTAATTTTTAAATTGGAATACAGAAAACCTCTCACGATGTGATGCCTGGTTTGTGTTGTATCACCTACCTAATTAAGGTTTTATTTGTGGTGTGAGATGGGAATATATAAGTATATATTTTACTTATGTACAGTACATTCCCAAACTCCCTTCGGGTTAATGCTGACACATTTCAGTGGCTAATACTAGACCACTATAGTGGTCAGGAGAGTAATATTATGAAGACACAACTATCAACATACTATGACCATTACCAAATTAATGGTACGGGGGAAATAGTGGGTAGGTCACTTAGCACACATTATACAGGACAACTACTTTTATATCACAAAACATGTAAATACCCCTGCAAAAGCTTCTTAAAAAAAATTAAATATGACAAATACCTTTCTATCCCTAGTAAAATGTTCATTATAAAGATGTCAGGATTGTATAATAGATGGCAGCACTCAATTTGATTGTATAATAGATGGCAGAACTCGCTCAATTTGAGAGTATAATAGATTGAAGCACTCGCTAAATTTGATTGTAAAATATATGGCAGTTTTCGCTCAATTTTATTGTATAATAGATGGCAGTCTTAACTCAATTTGAGTGTATAATAGATGGTAGCACTCGTTCAATTTGAGTGAATAATAGATGGCAGCACTTGCTAAATTTTAGTGCATAATATATGGCAGTACTAGCTCAATTTGTGTGCATAATAGATGGCAGCACTCGCTCAATTGGACTGCATAGGAGTTGGCAGTCCTCGCTCAATTTGATTGTATAATAGATGGCAGCACCTGCTAAATTTGATTTTATAATATATGGCAGCACCTGCTAAATTTGATTTTATAATATATGGAAGCACCTGCTAAATTTGATTTTATAATATATGGAAGCACCTGCTAAATTTGATTTTATAATATATGGCAGCACCTGCTAAATTTGATTTTATAATATGTGGCAGCACTTGCTCGATTTGATTGTATAAGAGATGGAAGTTCTCGCTCAATTTTAGTGTATAATTGATGGCAGTACTTGCTAAATTTGAGTGCATAATAGATCGCAGCACTCGCTCAATTTGAGTGTATAATAGCTGACAGCACTCGCTCAATTCGAGTGCATAATAGATGGCAGCATTCACTCAATTTGAGTTAAAATATGACTTACACTATTTTTACGTTTTACTCTTCAAGTATGTATGGAAGCTGAATTCAAGCTAATGGGACCCTAGCTTGATCCCATGCCCCATCTAAAAGGGCTTAGTTTTGTTTAATGGCTTCGTTCTTTTAAACAGATTTTAAATATGGGTGGACTTTATATTATTATAGTTTTAACACTGGGATTGATTTTGTTATTTACGTTTTCTACCATAGGTTAATTAAGTTGTTAAAATCGTGTTCTGTTGTAGTCCACGTCTCTCTAAAGTTCCCGTTGAACCTCCAAATAAAGCAACTCGCTGTGAACGGTAAACGCCGCTAATTGAACTCTGCACGTAGAGTCAGTCAGTTACGCACACAATTCGTTCCGCAGATTCTAATCAGAGAGCGTGTTCAGCAGCTAGAGAATTATTGCTGCCATCACCACATCTTATTTAATTGGAACTCCATATAATAATTGTTTACTCCCCTTGGAGCCCTTCATCCCCCGTGGTTCTTTTGTTAAAGACAGGGAGCTATTTACTCTTTTATTATTAGTCGACAAATAAAGGAATTTCATAGAAATAATTTTTTCTGTGTTTCGCTATGGATTCCTTTCCTAATCCCGATATTACGTTGCAGAAAAGTGTTGCCATTTAAAATTATACATTTTAGAAGAGCTATAATTTAAAACCAGGATCACTTCAAAGTATCTAAATTTAGAATTAAATATAATTATTATTAGTACTAGGGGTTCTGTCTTATGACGGGTCTATTCCTATTGTCAGTGAATTTATAGTATCAATGCGCTCTGTCCTCTGCCTTCTTCATCAGCTCCCAGAAGTTTCTTATTTTCTTCAAGTTATCCAATATTTAAATCCTCCTCCTTCCTAAGCTACTCTTTCCCTCAACCTTTCTTTCTATGACGTAGCGCAGAAGACTGTTCCTCCTAAGGATGTGTCCGATTCACTTTGCTTTGTACCGAAGACTCATATTCAAGATAGAATAAAAGTTGATTGATTAAAAATTCACCGGTTTTAAAGTTATTAATTTTGTAATTTCTTTTACTATGGAATCTTCATATCCAGGAAGTTATTTGAAAGCGTCGTCATGTTTTCAACCAAATTTTTTATATGCCTCCATTATTCAGAGTCGTAAAATAAAATGTTGTCAAAAAATAGTGTTTTTTCTTCAGAATTTTTAACAACCCCCTCATCCATTCTCTACTCCTGGGCCCCGTTGGCCCCCCAAGGTGCATAGCTATCATCTGTCAACAAAACTGGGAGAAACAATGCTGTCTACTGTATACCAAATTACATTTAAAAACGTAAAAACCAATCCCACAATTCCTAGTTGGGTTATTTACTTACAAATAATCATGCTTATCCTAGGATATAATAAAATGTCGGTCATATAAAAGAGTTAGTGTGTCTGGGAGGATTGTGAGTGGCGTTATCGTGCCGGGATGGAGCATTAACAAGCGAGGCGTTCTTTAGGTCGGTTATAGCCCTCCACACCCCCCTAGGAGAGGGAAAACAAACACAATCTGCTGTGTCGGGGAATGGTGAGAACGTGATTCCATCGCGTTATATGTCGGCATAATCTGGCCGCTTGTCCTGCCAGCCACGTTGCCCCGTCGGATAAAGAAATCAAATGTTTGTTGAAGACATCCCCTCCCTTTCCTTCCCCCTCGCGTCAACCGACCCTATAGTTTCTTCAGGCGGAGAAAATATCCCGTCAAGCTTTACGCGTTCCAGAGGGAACTCCCCCGTCCCCATTCCTCTTCTTCTACTTCTCACTCCACCACGAAAGATGGCGCTGGGAATACTGATGGACTGACGTCATCCCACCTTCCTCACAAGACACAAACCAATCACGGTCCGAGGAAAGTAGAGTAGCAGAGGTCATTCGATTGAAAATTTCATTTGGAGACAACAATTTTCTCTATTATGCTTTTCGCCCTGTTTTGTTCTGAGATGATAGGCTATATAGATTGCTTTATTATAAAAACTAAAGAGGTTTTTGGTTTATAGATCTTTCTGTCGTATGGTTAGCTATTAGAACCTGAGCACCAATGGATGGCCTAGCCAAAATTACCCTTTAAAATAGTTTATTTTTAAAAATCACATCGCAATCAGATTAACCTTAAATATTTTAAGTATTTGGAATCTATTAAACTAGAGAACCTTTTTTTAAAAAAAATTACTATACTAAAGTATACTATAAATATAGATCGATTGTATTAACAAAGGTCTATGATATCAAACACTACTTTAATATGTTATCAATTTTTTTCAGATATATCCATATATTTAATGAATCCATTAAAGCTATCAATTAAATATATTTCACATTCTAGAACTAATAATTTAATTATTTCATACAAGATACATGTGCACAAATATTACATTTTCATTAAATTAAGCTTCGATTGTTTTTATTGAGTCTATCACCACGCTTAAAATAGTATTTTTTATGTTTTAAATCCCTTTTAAATGTAAAAATATATTATTTTGTTATAAAATAAAATGTATATCTGAAATGTCCGGAATAATTAATTAAATCAAGATTATATTCTGTGAATTGAAAAATGAGACCTGAATACGGTAATCAAAACCGGGACCTTTGGATTATTACACAAATACTATAACCTTGCACATAAGAGTGCTAGGCCAAAGGTCCCGGGCTCGATTCTCATGTCCAGGTGTCATTTTACAATTTAAATAATATTATATTCAGATACGTTTATAACCGTAACCAACAAATTTATATATAATAATTTTGCTATTTAATCCATCTTAATAAAAGTTGGCAGAAAAACTAACCACAGATTGACATTCCGTGCTTAATGGACAAGATAATAAATCTCCCTTGTTATTATATGGAATGTGATTGACTCAACATCATAACGAGCCAACCAAGTGACCCTGAAACCGATGGCTCGTGGCTTATTGGTCATTGAACAGTCCGGTTCGATTGACGAGGTGGGTTGGCCGGTACCATTTGCAGGCAATTATCCACATGGAGGGACTTGCAAAGCCAGGTCATTGGAACATTGCCCTGAGCCGGATATTATGAAGGGAAAACAATAAAACCTGTTATAACATGGCTCGTATGAACAAACACTCAATGAACCGAGATTCATCGTTGCAACAAGAATAATTGAGATTCGCTTAGTACCAATACATATTATTCAGTATATTTAGGCGTATATAACAAAAGAGCTTAATTTTACCATTTATATAGGAGTATTTATAAAATCATAAATATAGTAATAACATAATTAATTAAATGATTCACACAAATATTATCTAATAATAAACCATCATCTATGGATGTGATTCTTCAGTGCAAAGCAAACTCGATTGGACACATCCTTAGGAAGAACTGTCTTATTCACGACTCCATAGAAGGAACGGTTGAGGGAAAGAGGATCTTAGGAAGAAGGAGGATTCAATTGATAATCCCACTGTTTCATACTCAATACATACGAACAATGTTTTCATACCTAATTAAGTAGAACAATTATTGGTACTGAAACGATGATGGTATCTTTCATGAAACTAAAGCTGCGCTAACATCCTTTGCTTACTCCAAGGGTTGATTTCGTCCTTGTTTTGTGATTAGTTAGTGTTACAAAACAAAATAAAACTTCATTCAGAAAATGGTTAGTGCTTGTTTACATCAAGAATACAACATACATTTTCAAACAATTCGGATAATTTTCTTAATTGTTAAAAAATCTATAAAACAGATTTGATTAAATCGATTGTCTTCATACATTTATTCCACACAAAGTTACTTTGTTTTAAGTTAGTCTGTTCGATTTACTCATCAATAATTATTAGTAACTCCTTTAAGCATGTGTGTTTACTTAAACATTGCTGAAAACTATGACCTGCACTATTAACATAAAATGCATATATTTTACATTTATTTTAATATTTCCCGTGGTTATTGGTTGTACACACAAAATAATTTACTTGTTTTAAATTAAGTATTAAATTAAGTACGTGAACATCAGTTATGTGTATGGTGAATATTGAATGAAGGTTGTTAGTGTTTTTTAGATGGCTACATTTTTATGTCGATGATTTTTGGTTTAAGGCTCTTAGCCCTTTTGAGTGCAAGTCTAAAACCTATTTTGTGGGATAGTGGGAGGAAGGGTAAAAGGCATGGCGTGGCTTCACAACTGACCAAAGAATTCTTCCACACCAACAAGAACAGATGGATCATGGAAACCGTATATGGTGCTAGCTCCGGGCAGGTCTTTCGGAAAAGTCATAAGTTTGGAAATATCAATTTTCTTGAGAACGAGTGAAATTTTTATGTAAATATTTTCAACACCCCTTCTAAGATAATGTATCGATGTTTATTAATAATTACATTTTTTATTTTTTTGTTATGAAGCCAGCAGTCTCCCATTTAAAAATGTCAATTTTATCGATATTTGATCACTTATAAAATTATAGAGGAGGTGTGTATACAAAATGTATAACTTAATCAACATACTTCTATTCTTGAACAAACCGTTTCCGGAAAGAAAATTGCAAAACAATAAAAATGCTTGAAGGTAGCCGTTTGTTCCAATGGCTCTGTATTTTCCACGCCATATGAAAAGGGCCAATCGCCTTAAAAGAGTTTGATTAGTCAGATAGACATTACTAGATACTTCAATTAATCTTGAGTGTATTTGAATAAGTTTGTTATTAGTCATTTCTGTTTAGATCCTCAGACTCCTCCTCTGACTTAACCACGCCTTGTTTTAAATTAGATTGTTTTGTTCTATGTGTCAGGTCTCTTGGATCCGTCATAGAGACATCCACATCTTGACGGTGGGTGGTTACACCTACACGAGCGACCAACGTTTCCAGGCCAACCACCACCGGGACAATGAGGAGTGGATCCTACAGATCAAATGGGCGCAGAAGAGGGACGCGGGGATCTACGAATGTCAGATCAGTACCCAGCCCGTCAGGAGCTACTTTGTCAACCTCAACATTGTCGGTGAGATAATCTCTTCTGCACTGTTTGGCTCACTTGCCCTTATTTAAAGAAACAACAATTTCATTCTTATAGCATAAATGAAGTAATCGAGCCTTTATAAGGTTCCGCCTTTCCTTCAGCCAGTGATACAATTGTATACATTGGGGTGACCTGGTGGTATATGGGTAAGGTGTCAGACTTCTGTGTTGGGGGTCTGGGGTTCAATCCTATGTCCCGGCACAGATTTATATGATTGTCAAACCCTTCCTTCACCTCTGATAAGACGTGTATTAATTACAACTTGTGAATGTGAGGAATGCCAGGCCTCCACCGTGGTTCGAATCTCACGTTAAACTGTAGGTCCTCCATTTCATCTCACAATCACCCTAACATTACACATTAGCGTAAGTGCGTATAACCCGAACTGGTAGTAAGACGCGGTGCTAATAATAATAATATTAATTGTATACATTGAGTTTTTTCTAATAACTATATAATTAATAAAATAAAGTTTAAACTTAAGGTGGGATGAAAGGAGACGCGAGAAAAAGCCAGTGCTTTTGCAGTTTTTATGGTAAAACATTGTTTTGGCCAAAATAAATAAAATACTGCTCCAGTATAAATATAAAATTTTATTTTATTCCCATTGTGACCTCAAAATATCTTTAATATCTGTCAAAGGTGTTTTGAAATTTAATGACAAAGATTTATTTTATAAATGTGTTCTGGAATTTAATGACAAATATTTATTTTCAATTAAAAAGTTTGTTAAATACTGCTGCTGTGCTTATGACAGATATTTAATAACTGGTGATATCAACATGTGAAGAAAATTAAACTCGAATTTTGTACTAGATCAATATTTTATTAATTATTGCCAAATATGTTTTTCCATAAAAACTGCAAAAACACTGGCTTTTTCTCGCGTCTCCTTCCATCCCACCTTAATGGTTAGATTTTCACACGGATAAAAGTTTATATGAAATCATCTATTTAATACGGTTTTTAAAATAAACGTTTCACAACAAGCGATCTATGTATCTTGTATCAGGAAGATATGGTGCCGGGTCCAGTTTGTAGTGTAGATAATCGTCTGAAACTATTATTTGGTGCATGTTGATAAGGCGAGAGTCTGTAGGTTGAATAGAATAAGGGTTCCATGTTTTAATGTGGATGATCGTCTTAAACTATCATTTTGTGGATGTTGATAAGGCGAGAGTCTGAAGGTTGAATAGAATAAGGGTTCCATGTTTTAATGTGGATGATCGTCTGAAACTATCATTTTGTGGATGTTGATAAGGCGAGAGTCCAGATGTTGAATACGGTGGCTGTATTTGCTTCAATGGTCAGTATTTCCTTAGAGGTAGCGTTGTTTGTGCCTAATGCTAGATGGACAGAGCTACCTAATAGGCATTGATTCTATTTCGGGCTGTCAATGGCGTGGCGTGTTGCCAGGGTGAGGAGATTTAATTGAAACTGTAAGGATGAAATTTTCTAGACACGTCCGTGAACGGCGACCGCAACCTGGTGATTCAGCGACCAGATTGTATTCAGTAGCTTGTTATGTAACCATTCTGGTATTAAATTTTGTAGCGAAATGCTAATTTATACAGGCTGTTTCTGAACTCTTTGTGTTAGCTTTATACTACAGAATCTGTGCACAGAACGAAACAGAAAATCTTAGTTAAAAAAGTCCGGAAAATGTTCTTGTGTTACTTAAATGTATGATGAAGCTAGACGCAATGATGCCAGGAGTACGCAACTTTAACTATGTACATGTACAACAAGTTGCATATCTTTAGGTGGGTAAATTACAGCAGGTGTTCAAAACTCCTTTTCCGACTTGGTCACAACTGTATCAGTTGGTTTAATTTGATGAAGGTTTAGTTCACACTTATGCAACTTTGGTTAATGATCAGGAATTTCTGCCCCCCTAATGATATGCAACTTGTACACGTAAATACTTACAGCTGTGTATTCCCGGATTTATTGTTTCTATTTTTAGTTTTCAATTAGTAGTGCAAGATGACTCTTACGAACTTTTTTTTTACAAGGATGTTTTGTTTTTTCTTAACGCAAATCCTGTGGTTTAAGTATGGGAAGAGAGTTTAGAAACACTCCATACATCTGTCTATGAGTATTCATGGGTGAACTTTTATAAGTTAATTTATTTATATTAGGGATATAAAGAGGTTATTAATTTTTGGCTTTGTATTAATTTCTAGTTATAGCCGGTGACGTATGTAGTTCCCGTTTATTAGGTGTTATCAGAACTTCACGAATATGCTACAGGTAAAGTCCAAACCCGGATAAAGTCAATATTATCCAGATAATGTTGACATTATCCAAAATACGTAGATAATGTTGAGTGAGAGGTGATTGAATCATATTTTTCGAAGTTTATCAAGATAATATTGATATTATCCACTCGCACTTGGCTAGTGGCAATTTTTATGGTTGAGGCCAGGTAAACTAGGTTAGGCTGGATTAACATAGTTTAGGTTAGGTGAGCTCAGGCTATGCTAGATTAGTTTAAGCTAGGCTATGTTAAGATAGGTTAGTGGAAAATATACCATAAAATGAGGTATTTAGAATGTTAATGCACCACTACGATCCAATTGTCAAATTTTGAAATATTGTTTCAAAATAAAATCGGTATTGAGACTTGCTTGGTATTACAAATATTGTTCAACGTTATGTAAGTCTTGCTAGCTAGTGTCGATATCATCCAAATAAGATCATAAATGAAATAAATTACTTTCATATTTTTGATTCTAACCACTGCACTTGGATGAAGTTGAAATCCCCTGGCTAGCCTCAACATTATCCTGATTTCTAACACTACCCGTAACATATATATTATTTAGCATACGAACAGTGTACGTATAGCTATATAAAACATTTTGATCTATCATTGAGATTACATTCATACATAAACCATCCACAATATAAATATTTAAGTTAATAACTAAGTATTCATAGCTTGTAAGTATCCTTCGTTTAACCTGTCATGTTGCAAGCTTACTCTGAAATATGGTCATAGTGTCATTCTGTAATCTGTAAAGGTAAGACTGATAGGTTTCAGGGCAAACAGAAGGTACTTAATCTGACATCCAGACACTTAAAATATAGAGGAGTCCTAACCATTACTGTCTATAGCCTCGGGATTTTTGTAGCTTTGCCTTTTTTTTTTTTTCTGCACCGCGTCTTACTACCCGTTCGGGTTATACGCTTAAGTACTAATTACACTAATGGATTTGGAATTGGGAAGGTTGAATTTAGAGGAAGTGAACCCGCATTTGCGTGGAGGGAGAGTGGAAAACTATTTTAGGAAAAACCACCCTCAGTTCACCCGACCGAGATTCGAAACTCGATCTCCCCGTCCTCGGTGGTCTGGCTCAACACGACTGGCGTGTTAGCCAACTACGCCATCGAGGCGCGTTTTTTTATTATTTAAAATGATCAGAGTTAGAAAAGATTTTGTGTGTTGGTTGTTTATCACCACATCCTACTACCCGCTTGGCTGAAATGCCAAAGAAATAACTATTAATGGGCTATAGATTAGGAAGATTTATAATTTAGAGGAAGTGTACCTGCATTTGCGTAGAGGGACAGTAAAAACTATTTAAGGAAAATTACCCTTAGTGTACCCGACTGCAATCGAACCCCAATCTCTCCATCATCAGCAGTCTAGTCAATTGTGAAAGTAGTGCCTTAGGCCATGCTGCCACCAAAGTGGGTTAATAAAATTTTGAACTAGATTTCATCAAATTTTAATCACTGCTCGCGTCAATTTTTCAATGCCATTTGATAGAAAATTTTCGTTTGTCACTAGAAACTAAACAAGAGGTTTTCTTTGGCCCACCACCATCATAAAAATAATACGGCATGTATATATAACTATAGTTTGACAAACACATATTAGCGAGTGAGGCAGAACCCTTGATTATCCTGTCACATTAAGTTTGTGGGTAGTTTATCGAATCTAACTGAATTTATTACTATCATCATTATTAATATTATTATTATTATTCCAAGTATTACTAAAGGGATCTAACCTGCCATTTTGGGCCGTACTATTTATACTGTCACATGAATTATAAACTAACCAGGTTATTGGGATCAAAGGACATGGGAGTTCAAGGACTGGAATCAAGAAAAGCCTCTATTAATGTTAGACAAATGTACATCTCTTCATATGTTAATGAAGCAATTCCCACAATGTGATTGAGGTGATACTTCACTGATTTAACTGCGGCTTCCCAAATTCCTCCAAAATGAGGGGATTGCGGGGAATGAAATTCCATTCGATCTTGTCTCTTGTCAACAAATCCGCTACCTTCTGTTGATGAGTCTCAGATGTAAAAATATTGAGAAGTTCTTAAATTTCACGATTGGCACCTACAAAGTTTGTTGCATTGTCTGAATAAATTTGAGAACATATACCCCAGTGAGACATAAACCGTTTTAAGGCCCCCAAGTAACTTTCTGTGGTCAGATCGGTTACTAATTCTAAATGCACTGCCTTTGTTGCGAAGCAGACAAAATGCTATGTAGGTTTTTACTTTGGTATTACCACGTCAATGACTAGGTTGGTAGTACACCTGACCACAATAGTAAACTCCAATGTGTTAGAATGATACGTTGGGGTTGTAATCTATACTGTGGCAGTTCACACATGAGTTGAAGTGAGGACTTAGGGTTAGCCTTGAAATATTTGACACAATTATGAACTATTTGACTCGCTAAATTACATTCGTTTAGTGGCCAATATACCTGTCGTATGGCTGCAATTAGTGCCTGTGACCCAGCATGTAATTGTAGCACGTGTTCATGTTGTACGATCAAGTATGCTAGTTTATTCTTAGTGAGTAAGACAGTTGGATGTTTCTGACTCTATGGTGCCTTTTGAATTCTGCCTCCGACTCTGATGAGTCCATCCATATCGATAAATGGAGATAATGTTTTAAGTTTACTCTTTGGGCTAGCTCGCTTGGAATATAATAAGTCACATAATTCTGCTGCAAACTCAGTTCGTTGAACATACTTAATCCTATGGTTAATAGCGTTATGTAGTTCTTCTAAGCTTAAGGGTCCTGTATTACTATCATTTGATAATGGTTTCATATTTATTATAGCCCGGAAACATTAAGCACTTATTCGCTGAAATGTACTCAATCATGAATACTTGCCAATCAAGGTTTGATATTCAGTGGTTACGTTTATAACTGTCAATTTACGCCTTTCTGGTAATTCGACTGAGTCTTCTGGCTCATAAGTTAGTGAAGAAGCCTATTCATTTATTGGCCAAGGTGGCCCATGCCACCATAATTCTGCATTAAGTAATTGTTTGGGTGTCATGCCCCTGAAAAAATAATCTACAGGATTGTCTTGAGAACGTACATGTGACCATTTATACGTCCTTGTTAACTCTTGAATCTCTGAAACCTGGCTAGCTACAAATGTTTTCCATTGGGTGGAAGGTGCATTCAACCATGCTTAAACTATGGTCAAGTCAGACCATAAAGTGCATTTACTGAAGTTGCAATTAAGAAAAGCAAGTGTCTTGTGCACTAGCTGTGCCAATAACAATGCTGCACAAAGTTGAAGTCTGGGAAGTGTCGCCTTCTTGAGTGGTGCAACACATGACTTGGAGCATAATAGATTTATTTAGGTGTTTCCTGCATAATCTGTGCATTTGATATAGATGCATCCCTCATAGGCGACCTCTGAAGCGTCGCAGAATTCTTGAATTTAAACGTCAACTTGCTGATTGCTAATTGGACTCTTCTAGGTACATGAAGCTGATTGAGGTGGATTAACTCCACCTTTTATGTATTCTATACTGTGAGATGAGTTGTGGGTAAGAGTTCATCCCATCCTATCTTGAGTTTTCACAATTGTTGCATGAAAAACTTTGCCTTGAATATTACTGACCCAATAAGTCCTAGTGGGACAAAGATATGTGCTATATCTGAAATCACATTGCGTTTTGAACATTTGTACACAATGTTTTCTTGTCCTATTGTAGATAGTACTTGTTGTTCTGTTGGCCCGACCATAAGTGCATCATTAAGAGAAACTCCCGTTGAAGACATTGCAAATGCATCAAATACCACGCGAAGTTTCGTCGTGCTGTTACTCTCATTTAATACAATAAAATTTGACCCTTCCAGAACAATGTTGGATAAATTTTGAAAATTTACAGTTACAAATTGAATCACATGACGATTCATTAGTACATACAGATGAAAGGGAGACATTTGAAAACACATGTTTCGATCTCGCAGCTTCAGTAGACACCTACATTCAAGGTCATGCAGCTGGTTTGTTGCCAAACGAAGCCGCACCTATTGCAGTCACACATAAAAACCACATACAGAGAAGCCGTTAGGTTACCAGTAATTAATTCACCAACATTTCAAGTAAATTATGACGAAATTCTCAATGTATGTTTTAAATCCAGTGACATGTGCATTTATTTGTCCTCTTTATAAGGTTAGCTTTTTGATTTACTCATCCATGATTTGTACACTGGTATCAAATTACTATCTAAACATATAATTTTGGCTTGTCTTAGGAAAGGAATCAAAGGTAAATCATGAATAGTTAACATGTTATTCATATTGAAATTGGATTTAAAATCAATGTTGTTTAGTGTAAAGTTATATGGAAGGAAATATGAATGCACCTACTGAAATTGTCTTGAATAACACTAAAATTGACTTTATTGTATTTGCACGTTTAGTTTGTTTGTTTGGTAGGATTTTACTTAATGTTTATAACACCTTGTTAGATACATACATGAAACATAGATTACCATAGAGAATATATATAACGGACTACTCACTATTTTATTTTGTATTACGCTACCACATCTGACCTTCCCGGTTCACTGCTCGACCAAGAGTCCTGGCTAACTCTCACACAAAAACACAGCTGCCACTTCTTCCCCTAGCGGTGACATCAAAAACACTCTTTCACCTAGGAAACAACAAATATTATGTTTAAGCATTGCCGTGAAACAAACCATCGGCCCTTCGCTCACTAGTAGTACACTCTAAGTGTCATTCCCTAACAAACTTGTTCTATATTTCAATCACAATATAAATATATATTAAATGTAATTATAATAAAAATAATATAATTTTAGCACATTGGTGGTTACATAAACGTCAATCTATTTTTCTCTGGTATGCCATTTAATGTGAATGCTGGGGATCAAATACCAGCTTGGTGTACTGGTTTCCCCCNCCCCCCCTAAATTATCTTATGTGGATTTCAAGCGGATATCTATATAGTTTTTTATTACCACATCCTACTACCCATTCAGGATATAGGCTAACTTTATCTGAATAATATATATATTGAAAATATCTGATGTTCCATCACCTAATCTCCACTAGTAGCGCGTCTATCAACCTAATTAAGGATAACAAATTCAATCCATAGTACACTAAAAACTAATTATTGGTTATAACAAGAATATTGTATATTGTGTCTGTTCTAGATTTAAACTAGTTTGTAGGCCATGTTCTGATATAATCAGTTTGTTGAAAAGCTACTCGTAAAATAACTCAAATATAATCTTTGATTAAGCCACAGCTCCCTGAAAACCACAGAGAAGCTACAGGACTTTAAAGTAGGTACATAAGCCCAATCCTCAGGGAAATGGAAACAGTTGTGATATTAATTATAATATGACACTGCAGTCATTGAATTATTTTACCAGGCTAAACATATTACAAATTTAATTATATGTGTACTCAGAGAATGTACTAAGTTTTGATTCTGTATGTTTGTTAAAATATGACTATAATTTGTGTAGAAATATTAATGTCTCTGTATCACCCTTTGGTGTTGTTTGCCACTTTACTCTACTTTGCCTTTTATTTCTCTAATTTAGATGTGTCCATGCTTTACTTGACTTGTGATAGTATTGACGTAAATTAGATATAGAATAGGCCCCAGTTTTAAGCCTTGTGGTAATCCCATATTTGTCACTTTGGTTTCACTTCATTGAGTGATAATTTGTACATAAAAAAATATGTTAGTTAGATAGTGCCTAAACCATCTTAAGTACGGTCCACCACTTCCAATCATCTTTAATGATCTCAATAATATATCAATGTCAAGTGTGTCAAACGCTTTTTTGACGTCAATAAATAGGGCCAAAACATGCTTATTGTTACTAAGGGCTTTGTTAATTTTATTAGAAAAATGTTCTAGAAGGTGTTTTGCGCTTTTGTGTTTTTGAAGTCCATATTACCTTGGGTTTATTATATTGAATTTATTTAAATATTCTGTCAATTTGTTAGCCATGTATATTTCTAATATATTCTCAAAAGGTGGTAGTATTGCTATTGTTCTGTAATTACCGTAGTCTAAATGGCTTACACCTTTGTAAATGGGTCTAATAGGAGAGCATGTGCCAGTTTTTATCGAGGTATTTATTATTTCTACTAGTGATGGAATTAAATTTGGTCCTATCTTTCGTATTTCCATCATTGTAATGTTATCATAGCCTGGCGATATGTTTTGTTTCAGTGAAAAGATAATTTTATTAATTTCTGAACAGTTTTAGGTACGAACAATGAAGTGTTGGCTATTGTTTCTTCCACTTGTGTAAGTAGTCTTATATCACAGTTATACAATATTTCAATTATTCCATTGTAAAAATAAAAAGCAAATGTTACACACAGTTTTCAAGTTCTCTGTATTTTTAAATGTGTGCGTAAGCTATTCATCTAAGTTATTTTTGCTACGTTTACCTATAACTTTGTTTACTTCTCGCCGCGTGTTTTTCATGTTACCTTCTAAGTCCCTACATAATTTCTTATGGTGTTCTATTTTGGCTTTGTTTATAGCTCTTTTTACCTTTTTATTCTTCTTTTTATATTCCTGCTCATAAATTATATTGGTTGGATTTAACTTCCATTGACGATAGAGTTTATCTCTGATTTTAATTTTTCCTAAAAGATATACTTCCTTAAAAGTCAAAATTATGTTGTCATGGTTTGTGTTTAAGTCTTGTAAATCCGTAGTCAAGTTTTCCCGATCCACTGTTTTGGTTTGCTTAACACAGAATTTCTATTTATTTTGAGTATTTTGACTGCGAGAGACAGTGGGCATTTCCTTGATGTATTTATTTGGTGTATAATAATAATAATAATAATTATTATAATTATTATTATAATTATAATTATTATAATTATTATTATAATTATAAATATAATAATTATTATTATAATTATAAATATAATAATAATTATTATAATTATAATAATAATAATAATTATTATAATTATTATTATTATAATTATATTATTATATTATTATATTATTATATTATTATTATATTATTATTATTATATTATTATAATTATAATAATAATAATTATAATAATAATAATTATTATAATTATAATAATAATAATTATAATAATAATAATTATTATAATTATAATAATTATTATTATTGTAATAATGATGATGATAAATTTTGCAATATGAAGGAACACCAACCTTTTTATTAATCATATTAATTTATCCTCTGAGGTCGACTGTATAGTTCTTCTTGTTCATTTTCTGTGTCGGCCATAGCTACTCAAGAAAGCTGATGTCAAGTGAAGACTAAAGGGCCAATCTTACAATGTTTCGTCAAAGTCCTCGTAACTTAACTGTTCGTAAAGTCTAACTATTGGTTGGCCTTGTGTACTACAATACTATTTTTTGTGCTCGTCAAATTACAAACTGGTGCCTTCCATTAGCTTTATCGTTAACTTTCTTGGAGTGGTAGATTTGTTTAAAAGTTTTTGATTGGCTTAATATTACCATAGAGAATATAAGCAAGTCATTACCTCGTCTATGGAACTGTTATGAAAATAAATCGATCAAAGCAAATCCAATTTATTGAGACTTTTTAAGGTTATCTGCTATCTTTTATCATATTTATTTGTCACTAAAACGTTTGTTGAAAATAATAAACACGAAATTTAAATTTTAGCAAAGAAGAGAAAATTTTGCTAGTTGAATTAATAAATAAATACAAAAAAAGATTTAAAATAAACATTTCTAATTAGTGGCCAATCACTTAAATAATTTCTAAAACTCTATTTTTGTTTAAACGAAAACGTAAAATGATTCTTCCTCGTTAAAAAATTTCAGGAAATTCTTTCGTTCCAATTACTGTATCTCTTCGGTCTTTAAAATATTGGGTTTCTTAGAATTTAAAACTCATTTTCAGAGTCATCATAATCAAACAATAAATAACCCATTTCATAATACAAATAAATGTAACCTAACTTTAATAATAACAGTTGCCTTGAAAACAATATGGTGGAGTGCTCAACGTTGTTAATGTAGACGTTATGTTTGCTAGCTGGAAGGTAGACCTCGCGTTAACTTTACGAGCACTTTTACGTGGACATTAGCGCAAACCAAACATTGTCAAATCAAAAGTAGTGGTTTTTATCACTTAATCCTATGTTAAGCCCTAACGAATAGAATAACGTGGCATTGTGAGATTGGGCACAGTCACACAGCTCCTTCTAGCTAGCTCGAAAAAATTCATATATTTATTTTGTGAGTCATGTGTCCGTCTAAAATTAAAAGGACAGGATCACCCGCACTTGGTTTGGTGTTGTACAAAGAGTGTTGGAACCAATCTCTGAAAATGTCAAGCTTAATCCAGCCACAACTATGACAAGTGAATACCATTTCTGGTGGTACACCATCCTGACGTTTTGCTTTCATCCAGACTCGGGGAAATATAGACATAGAAGGTATTAAATTTCCTCCTGCCGACATGAAGATTACAACTGTTGAAAGAACGCCTCTCTCAGCTGATGTCAATCAGCCAACCTGTCTTCTGCCTTTGAGTACTAGCACCTTCGAACATTTTGATTGATTTGTGGTCAACCCTGTTTCATCAACATTATAAGTGCGATGAGGCCCAAATTATTTCTTTTCTTGGATGTATTTCAGAAAATTGAAGAACATGCTAACATTAAGGCGGTTAAAGCTTTGTGACTGGGCAGAGGATGTCTTCTAGAGATTTTAAATTTATTTCAATATGATGTTTTTAGAAGCCAGCCTACCAATCCTTTCCTGCCATTTTGATTTTTTTTAGTTAAAATTGTGTTTCGGTTGGTTCTTTTCAGCTAACTGGTAGGCTAAGCGTCTACAATCTTAATCCAAAAAATCTTTGTTCAATTTCAATTAAATAATTGATAATTTTTTCATTGTTCTTTTGAAAAAACTGAACGAAAACAACCTTAAGCCTTTTTGTTTCTTATTGCATCAAAGTTTTTATTCTTTACTCTTCTTCACAACGTTGTTCTTGGGACAAAGAAATATTTACTGGCAGTTAAAGAACCCATTTTCCAACTTCTAAGATCTTAAAAAGCTTTCATCATTTCTTTAGAGTCCCAACTTTGTTGACAAGATGTTCTAGTGTAATTGGACGGCAAAAGTGTATCTGAATTAGTAAAGGAGTGCTATATCTATAAATATCACAACACAACAGTAGTCTAGTAATAATATTACTAGACTAATAAATAAGGTAAATAAAAGCCTTGCAAATATTCTACCTACTATTAAATTTCAATCATCTCACAATTATTATTTATATTGTCAATGAGATTACTTCTCCTAGTACTCCCCCTCTGGCCTCTCAGCAATGATGACTGCTCTAATCACATCTTTCTCATGTGAGCAATTAATTTCTAGTAGGGTAGTTAATTTTAAAATAAAATAAAATCAACGCTTAAATATTAATATTTTAGTGTGATCCACGCAATGTTGAACTGGCAATCAAGTGAGACCATCGGACAAAGTGGCCCAGTGCACCCAGTGACGCTATATTGTAAAATCACTGATACACGACTTAAGGCTTAACTAATCTTCAATGCATTCACTTAGAAATGAAGAGTACATAATGGCAATCCCATTTACTACTAAATATAATATAATAAATAAACAATCTTCATTATAATTTAAATTACTATTTGTGCTTACCTTACATTGAAGCACGACAAAAACACTTTTTTAATAAGTATTACAAGAACAAATTTACAACACGTTTTTCCACTTCTAGAAGTAATGGCCGTGCTGATGGTATATACTTTAGTAACAATTTCGCAAGATTTCAGCAGTTACCAAGAAGGAAACCAGCGTATGGCCACTTTGCCCGCCTGGACCGCTTTACTCACCCTTCCCCTACTTAGTCTCCGATTATATATACGTACTGTACACGTACATTAGTGATATCTCGAGATAATACAGTTTAAAAGATAACTAGGCATTTAATTGGACACTATAAAGCACACATATGAAGAGGAAAATAATCGGACTGTCACAACACTAAAAGATTACAATCTCTTAACATTGAGATATTATTGTTTCTTAACATTATTAGTTTACTCTCTTTGAACATTGAAAGATTATCCTTCTTGAACACGAATAGATTATTCTCACGGAACATTGACAGAATATTCTACTTGGAAATAAATACAATATACTCTCTAAACACTGGGAGATTTTCTTTTATAATTACAATTATATAATATATCTGAATGAAAAGAAATTACTTTCTCTGAATACTAAGAGTTTAGGATATCTTAGAATTAAGGGGCCTAAAAGGAAAGGGGTACAAGTTACATTTCAGTGAAAAATGAGTTAAGTGCATAAATCCAAACTAGATACACTAAATTAGAAAATGGCAAAGGGATTCAACTAAATTCCCACTCAATGCTGCTCTCTGGTGACTTGAAATTATACTGTTTTGAGAAACCTTCATCTGCTTACAAGCAAATGGGTATAAGCTCACTTGTATCTCTTTGCCATTAATACTCTTTTATCTATGGAGCTAATGTTTTGTATTCGTTTGTGACAGTTTTCTCCTATTCAAAGGTTTATTATAAACATTGAATAATCCTAAGATTAGGAAATAATTTAGAAAACTAAGACACAGCCATGTCAGAATCTACTCACAGTGAATGTAAGTATATATTTTATCTTTATTAATATTAACATGATAAAATTCAACCCACCAAGTACTTTTTAGGTTAAACATTATAATATTTCGTGTTGCAATTTATTTTGATTTACAAAAAATACTACCAACACCTCTGTTGACATGCAGTAAAGTGTATTATTTGCGTCAGCTTTGGGTGTATAACTTTGCTGTACATGATCTTGTGACTGGAAAAGCCAAAATGTTTATGTGGTCAGAAACTGAGGGTTCAAGAGGCTCTCAGGAGATAATATCTTGCCTTCTGAGGTTTATCACAGTCCTTCCACCTACAGTTAACCATATAGATGCATTTAGTGACAATGCAGGTGGGCAAAACAAGAATAAGAATATTGTCCAATTTTTGGCTTATGTCGTCAGTAATACTCCTGTAGCATCGGTAGATCACCGATTCTTGGTGTCAGGACACTCCTTCATGGAGTGTGATTAGGATTTTGCTGTTATCGAAAAGGTAAAGAGAAAATGTTCTAATGTTTTTGTTCCTGATGACTGGTGTTCAGTGGTTTCCAAAGCCAGCAGAAAATTCAAAGTACAAAAGATGGAACTCAACGACTTTCGATCAATCCAGGGAGTGAAGATTCACACGAAAGATAACATAGTTGGCATCCGAAAAATGCAATGGCTGCATTTTGAGAAGTACACTCCATTCTCACTCTTCTCAAAGAAACTTTAAATGAAGAAATGCTCTTTGAACGGCTTGATTTAAAAAAAAGTTCTGAGAGACCACCCATCATTGAGCCAACTTCACTCTATGAAACTCCACTAAAAATTAAACTACCAAAGTTCAGGAACCTAATGGAACTGCTCCCATTCATTCCTCCAATTCACCACAACTTTTACAAGTCACTGCCCCATGAAGTAGAAGGAAGGAAAAGAAAACACCTACAGGAGCACAAGACACAACACGACAAGGAAACATGAATGAAAGAGAAGAAGAAATCGAGGACAACGATGATGACATTTTACAATCAGACTATGATGAGTAGAAAAAAACCCAACTAAAATGGAGGCGTCACATAATGAATAAACTTAGGGTCCCCATTATTTTATGTTTCACTAGGAAATAAGAGAAAATAATAATTTTCAAGAATTTTGAGAAGACAATTTTTTCAAAAATTATTTTTAGTTGTTGTACTTTTGTAAAACTTCTTACTTTTTAAGTGCTTAAAATATTTTTGTATCAATAAAAATATGATAAAATGCAGCACTTTTATAAATTAACTGGCACAAACCCTTCAGAGCAAAAGGGGTACAAGTGCAGATGTTGGAGGCAGAAGGGTATAAGTGAATGCAAGGGCTTAAAGGATTGTATGATATACTAAAAAGATGATGATATAAATTGGTTTCAACTACATGAAAAGACAGCTAAAGTATGCAGCTTTCCACCTAAGTATACAAACCAAACAAAATTTTTACTCAGAACCAACTTTGAAGCCATTTATCTCAAAGTAAGAAAAGTGCACTTGTACCCCTTTTCGTTTAGGCCCCTCAATTGAGAAATTACCCTTTATGAATACTAAGATATTATTATTTATAAAAATTGAGAAAATACCCTTCCTGAGAATTCAGAGCCTCCACTTTCTGAACAAGGGTGGTATTCAAGAACGAGGCTTATTGTTGTTTGAGGGATAGGGTTTTGTATTGTAGCTTAAATAATGAAATCCACTTGTTAATAGAAGTGAAATGCAAATTTTTCAAGAATGCCATTGGAGCTTAGTTGAAATCCACATCTACCTTACAATAATATTCACATTTCCTTCACATTCTATGAACCACTACACAATTACACAATAATATTTAATCCACCATTCCACCCTATCATCCACCGCATTACTACACTATATTATACGCTCTACAACTTCACTATAACACCCATTAAGTATAGCAACCGTTATTTTATTTAGTTCTAAAAGTATCATATGGGGGAAAATATAGTAACCAGTGTATTGTTCATCTTTAACAGTATCATGTGGAGGCAAGTATAGCAACCAGTGTATTGTTTAGTTCCCACAGTATCATGTGGAGGCAAGTATAGTACCCAGTGTATTGTTTATCTCGAACAGTATCATGTTGAGGCAAGTATAGCAACCAGTGTATTGTTTAGTTCTCACAGTATCATGTTGAGGCAAGTATAGCAACCAGTGTAAATTGTTTAGTTCTCACAGTATCATGTTGAGGTAAGTATAGCAACCAGTGTATTGTTTAGTTCCCACAGTATCATGTGGATGAAACTATACCATGAGTATTTTATATCTCTTGCTGTATAATTAGTATATCCCCACGTGTTTTCGCAGAGGCAGCAGAATGTACGAGCATTAATGATGATGAGTATCAGTGTCTCTCAAAGCTGTTAAAGTTCTTAAGGCCCGTGTTTACTCATACCGCTCACTGTTGGCCCCCCTAAGGTTACCGCTATATGGCAAACATAATCTAATTACTCGTTGATGATTCAAGCGTTGTTCCCGCGCCCTAGGTTGTTTGTTTGGAAGCCGAGATTAGGGAGATCAAACGAAAACCTTTGAATACCTTTGTTTTTGTTATTAATTAATGAACACGTTGATTAATGATGTACTTTAGAAAAAACATTTTAAATTTAAGATAATTTGCATTGAGATTGTCATATAATAAAGACTTAATTTTATTGGCCAATTTTCCACTCGAATCTAAAATACTTTACTAGTTCAACGCCTGGATGGTTCAGCTTTACTAGGTCTATTTATGAAGAAAAAGGATAATAATACTTTTATATATTATGTATATATTAGATATATATTTATGTATCTTGCTTCGGTGGACGCGTGGTCTAACGTGCTACTCTCGCAGTAGATTAGACTGCTGATGACGGCGAGATCGAGGTTCGAAACTCGGTCAGGTGTAATGAGGGTGCTTTATCCAAAATGGATTTTTCAATTTACCTTCATGCAAATATAGGTAGACTTCTTCTAGATATAGCCTTACTAATCCATAAAACCATTAACGTAATTAGTACATAAGCGTAAAACCCGAACGGTTAGTAAACGCCATGCTAAGATTAAAACTATATATATATGATTCTTCAAATATGTGTGTGCGCACGCGCACGCAATGACACAATTTTTCTCTTAAAGCACTAAATTATTTTATTATAACTCTTACTTCATACAATTTCCTAGAAATAAAATTATTCTTGTCCTTTGCTCAACTAATCTCTATACAATATATAGCCTAGTATAGATTATATCCTATCTATGTTCGCTTTTAACTAGAAAACTACTAAATTATTTTGATTGTATTATTGCTAATATTATTATTATTACTATATAAATATACTATTTATATTTAGTGTAAGGCTTAGATAGATTTTTTAAATCCGTTGAAAACTTTAATGCATTATACATCTTGACCAATAATTCGTGTAGCTAAATAACAAAGAAACATAGAAAACAAATACTTGACATGACCTTACATTACTTTGAAATAATAGCATAAATTAGTTTCAGGCATTTATTTTTACTCTTATATTCAGTCTACTTCAAGATTGACTCAAATGACTACGTGAATAACAGTGCTAGAAGGTGTTTTTTTTAATATCTAGAAAAATGTTAATTTACATACCCACTTAAGCCAAAGCGACTGTGCAGACGATGAGACTATGGCATGGATTATTTTGATAGTACCAAAACCTCATATGAAGGGTATAGTTGTTAAACTTGGTCGTATAGTCCGATATTGCTAATATGTTAGGGAAGAGATTTATAGTATTATTTGTGATTCAACAATTAGAGTACAACTCGATTAGTAAATGGGGAAGGAATACGGATTCGTTTATTTCAAGGACTGTGCGTACAGGCTAACCGATATTCGAACGTCAATAGATATTCTATTAGACCTGAATGGATCTATATTTGTATATTGGAATAGAGGTTAGCTATATTTTATTAATACAGTCTTTAAATTCACTCAGCCATTCATCCTCCTATTACCAACTTAATTGTTTTGAAGAAAACATATTTAACACTGGGAAACGCCTCGTTCAAATTATTTAGAAAGGCGCCAATTTTGGATGTTGCACACATTTTAACGAGGAAAGTGAAAGCAATCAACTCTTTTTATTTGCAAGAATTTATGGTTGCGTATTATAATAACCACACAAGGACTAAGAATTCTCGGAAATGGAAACTATTTCTGAGCAAGGTATTCTATAACCTCACAAGAAGCAAGATTTCTAGATTGTTGCATTCTCTAACTTAAAAGACAATAGTAGTTTTTCGACACTGCATTCTTTAATTTAGTAAGAAATATACATTTTTGGTACAGTCAGCTCTAGCCTCATAGCTGGTAGAATTCATATGGTTTCAATTAATAAATCCTAGCCATGCAACATTATTTTGTAAATAAAAATAATGGACTTATCTTCATTCATATTTCGTTCTTTGACAGTCTGAATGTATATCACCCATACGCACGAGAATGATTTTTCACAATTGGTTTCTCACCATCCTTCCACGAATATGCGGGTACATTAACTTAAAATATGTACCACTATATTCCCTACCATATATATTTGAATGAATCCTTTTTTCTTGGGTGTGAAATATGTTGTGGTGTACACAATATATTATTAATGAAAGATATTGATAAGTTTGCACAAATATACACAATAAGAATAAACGTTTATATTATCTTACATTATTGTTTGATGGTGCTAATAAACTGTGATTAATATACCTAAAGACAACAATAGCAAACATTTTATGGTAGGCATCATTTGTAAAGAAGTATAGGCCTACTAAGAAATCGCTAAGGGAAGAATCCCATCCCCTTGTTTTTTAATTTATACTTTTAATTATTACTAGTGGATCGTTGCAGCGATGGCTGCATATTATTTCACTAAAATGCATTCAAAGCATTTTAGTAAGAAAAGAGTTATTATTATAATAAGCTCTCACTCAACTTTCTAGTTAAAAGTTTAATCATAAAAGGCTATCGACATTACATATATATTTGTTTCAGTGTTTAGTTTGAATCAACAAAATTATTTTCCCCTTTCACACCATGGTGAGAACTTTAAAAGGAACCCTCTCCCACCTTTCGATCTATTTGTTGCACAAAGCTACTTAAGTAAGAATTGAACTGATATTATTTTTAATTAAAAGATAAATATTTTATTCACCGATATAAAACCATACATAAGACATGGTTTCCATGGTGATGTAAACAAAAAAGATTTTACAGTTGCGTCACTACCCACACAGAAGGTAAAAATGGGAAATCTGCTATGAAAATTAGGTTTTAGTTGTATGCGACTATTTTTACTTTTAAAATGAGTGGTCGTTTGTCAAAATCTCTTCAGCCATTTTCTAGTAAGTTATATTACTGGAAAAGGGCTTATCAAATTATGAACAAGATATGATAGAGAGAGTGATAAAAAGTGATAGTGAATATGAGAGTGTGAATGTTCAAATGTGATTGTGTAATTGTGTGGGTTAGTGTGAAAATGAGAGTGAGTATGAGTGTGAGAAAGTGAATGTGTGAGAGAAAGTAAGAGTGTGTGTGAGAGAGAGAAAGAAAATATGTGAGGGAGAATCCGTGATAAAATGTGTGAGAGAGAGAGAGAGAGAGAGTGTGTGTGTGTGTGTGTGTGTGTGTGTGTGAGTTAGGGAGGGTGTACAATTTGGGAGGAATATTGTATGGAAGAGAGAGATAATGTGAAGGCGTGTGTGAGAGAGTTTGAGGGGTAGAGTTAGAGAAGGAGAGATTAGTTTATAAAGAGTGAATTAGAGTGAGAGAGTTTAAGAGAGAGGTAAAGAGATAAATTGAGGGAGAGTGTTTGAGATATAGAGAGTGAGAGTGAGATATAAAGTGTGAGATTCAAATAGAGGGAGAGTGATTTAAAGAGTGTTTGAGATAGACGACATCTGAGAGAGAGGGAGTTTGAGAGAGTGCGTTTGAGAGAGAGAAAGAGCGTTCAAGAGATAGAACGTTTGAGAGAGTGGGCGAGCTTTAGAGAGAGAGAGAGTTTTTGAAAAAGATATATTTCTAGAGAGAATATAATAAAATTAATGTGAGAGAAACTGTATAATAGAAAGTGTATGTGAGGGTAGAGCATGTGTGTGAGAGAGGGATGAAGTGGGAGAGAGAGAATGAGAGAAGATTATATAAGAGATAGCGTTATAAAGTGTGTATGAGGGGAGAGAGTGAAAGAGAGTGTGAAAGAGTGTGAGAGAGCGTGTCAGATAGAGAGAAAATGTAAAAATATAGATGTAGTACCCAATACAAAAGATTACGGGACTTTGAAATATCATTCCCTCAAAATTAAGTATTATCATGAAAACATAACTTAACCTACTTTATTTGTAATAATGTGAAAAGATAGATGGAATGCACAAAATATTACTTTTAAATATCATATTTTCAAAATTAAGTGGTAAAATAAAAACATAACTTATGTATTTGTATTGTGATACTCTTTGCTGAAATGAACATCAAACCTCATTATTTGAATAAAATGAGCATCAAAACCCATTGTTCGAAAAAAATTAACATCAAAACTCACAATTAAATACTGAAGTTAAAATGGCTATTTTTAAACATTATTCAATACCATTTTATAGTTTTTGAGCTTATTATACATACCAAAATATATTTAAACATCATTTTATCATGCGCGATACAAAAGTAGACAATATTAACACGAACCTAACCTTTTAATTTTAAAATTGTGCTCAATGTTATTGATTTAGATGTGAATTAACGATAGCATTCCAATAAAAAATAAAAGTTACCCCAATATAGCAATCTCAATTTAAAAGTGCTATGACCAGCATCCAAAGAGAAATATTCATCCAAAGAGAAAATTGTGATGTGTTCGAACAAACAAATAAAGGTTGAGTTATTAGTTTTTAGCCAAAGAGATATATTTTATTTATAAATTTATAGCCATGCAGCAAACAACGGTTTCCATGGTGAATAAACAAATAATGAAAAACTGAAAATTCAATGTGAAAATTGTGTTTTCGTGAAAAACTACTATTTTTCCCCGACATCTTGGACTCCTAACCCTTAAAATGAGTGGTCGTTTGTCAAAATCTGTTCAGTCATTTCCTCGTAATTCCTACTACCGGAAACGGGCTTATCAAATTATATATAAGAAGAAAGATATTCGACACAAGATCGAGGCTTGAAGTAAGACGGTAACTTTGAGAAAAAAGCAAAGAATCCCAAGGAGAATAATAGAGATAGAGTAAGGAGGAATACAAAGAAATAGATTTGAATAGTCGGTAACAGCAAGTGTATGATTAAGAGGAGGAGTTTAATTGAGCAACAAAATGAGAAAAAATTGATTTAGGAGCTAGGAAAATTGACCCTGCGGTACAGTCTGGAGATAGTTGATATTGACAATGATAATGATGATGATTATGATGATTAGAACCGCCAAAAGGTGTAAACAGAGATTATTTTGAGCAGATTTCAATTATTTTTATCAATTTATTTTCACGAGAAAAGTCATTAAGAAAGTCAAACAAAGTATTTTACCTGCTAGTGTGTGCTTTTTTTAGTCCAGTATCCTTCAAACATTTTTAAGCTCATTGTATTGTACATTTAAAAGTTTTTTTTATTTTCCTAGCAACACTCTTTTGTTGTGATTAGTTGACATGGCATCAGAAAATGGATAACGTAACCATTCCAAAGTTTGACAGTAAATTAAAACAGGGAAAGTATAGACTATTTTTTTCTGAAGTAGCTTTAAATTTAAACATTCAAAATTAAAAGTTGAATTTGTTTTTCTGTGATCGCCCCTTTAACAATTGGAAAGATTTCGTAATTTGGAAAAACTTAACTTCATTCGAAAGATTTTGATTTTTTCAGATGTATCTAAAATATTATTAAGTACAAATAAGTAAGAAATGGGGACGCTCGTACCAACTTCATTCGTGCTCTTAATGAACAACGCGATTCGTTGTGGCCTGGGCTGTGGCTAAATAGCACACATAATTTGCCGCCGTGGTACACCGGTGTACCATGACACACCATTTGCGGAACACTTGACCAGTTTCATATTTAAATTTTAATTCGTAAATAATATTACATTGTTATTTTACGTGCCATACATCTCATCACAAGTAGAATATTTATATCTATAGGATATGGACGAGAAAGGTTGGAGTAATATAAAGTTTTATTTTAATTTTTAATCACCACGTCTAACTGGATTTTAAAGTTAAACGCATATATGATAATCAATCTAATAGGTTCAGGATGAGGAAATAAGCCTTTTAGTGGTAATCTACCTGAATTTGCGTGGAAGGAGAGTAGGAGACCATTTTAAGAAAAACCTCGCTCAGTAGACCCGACCGGGATTTGAACCTCAGTCTCGCCGTCATCAGCAGGCCAGTATAACATTAGAGTGACGCTTATACCATTCAGTCGCTGAAGCGGGTAAAAATACAAAGTTCTATGATAAGTTCAATTAAATGAAAAATTACAACCTGGACACGAGAATAGAACCCAGGACCTTTGACCTTGCCCGTCAATGTTTAACCACTGAGTCATCCTGGTTTGTAAATATGAAGTTAATTTACATATGGGTGAAGGGGGAGTGTGATTATTATAAGGGAAGAACTCCTTAGTACGCCTTTTGGGATCTGAATTCCAACTTCCCTGTCACTTTCAAATCAGACAAGTCGACACTGATGTCCTAGGAGTGAGGCCAAGTATTAATTGGTGCTGATCATAAAACTCTTAATGTGTCATAGGTTTAAATATTATACGGTATATTATAATCTGGCAAAATGTTAAAGATTTTATTTTATAATGGTTTAAAGTGTGTAATATAAACGAATTTAAGAGGATGGAGTTTATCTCTTTATAAAACATCTAATTGACCTAGTCATTTAAATGTTTAAATAGGTGTTATTTTTATAGTAATTATTCAGGAGAAAATCTTTTTAAGATTGATATGCGCATATATTTCAAAAGAGCAAACAAATTATTAAATATGTTTTTAGGACTGATTAAATTACAGTTTTATAAATATAATGTACAAAGAAAAGATAAATGTTGTTTATATTTTTTAGTGTTTAACTTAATTGAAGCACTACAGGGGGAGTGTTGAGCCGCTGCTGAACAAAGAGGTTCCAGGTTTTAACATATCGTGCCTCTGGCGGCGTTGATTCGAAACATTCGCTTGTCTGAGTGCTATTTGCGTAAGGGCTGGCTAGTAATTACCTGGTCGGACTCACAGATTGCATGCGATACAATAACAAGTAAAACTTCAGGCCTACACTTTATTTTTAGCATAAATATTTAATTTGAAATTATTATTTAAAAATTAAGCCTAATTAATAATTTGTGGAGTGAATTATTTTGTATTTACTCTTAGTGTCACTACTCTTTACTGTTACACTCGTTAAATCACTATAGTTAGTAAGAATGAGGAAGGTATAATTGAAATTAAACGTACCCGTGATTTTGTGGAGGGAGAGTGGAGTAGCATTTAGGAAAAAATAATCTTATATATTACCAACCAGGATTTGAACCATGACCTCTCAATCACCGTTAAACTATACTCTATGATCATGACATTTAATCCGCTTGACTTCCAGTGCAAGATAATGGATTGTGGAGTTACTCAACATTAATTGATAAAAATTTTCAAAATATATTCACACAATGGTGGGCACGAGGGCAAAATTATTGGTCTGGTCTAGTCTTATTGTTCGGTTACTGGTTCGAATCTACGATGGGTGTAGTGATGTAGTTTTTTTTCTCATCTCGCAAATGCCTTTACACTTACTCTTTAAATTGTTCCTCCCTCATTCATACCAAATTGGTGTAGATATACAGATAACCTGGTTGGGTAGTAAGACACCGATGAAAACTTAGTGTTTACAACACTACACAGGATATAAAATAATAACTAGCACTCTACACATTTTCTCGAAACATGATTATATCAGCCCACATTTAATTATGAACCCAGCTAGGCACGATAAATAAAAACAATTCTAATTCATAAATACAACAGTGACCCGATTCGGTGGCCACATGGTCCAACGCGCTACTCTCGCAGTAGACTTGATTGCCGATGACGGGGAGATCCAAGGTTTGACTCTCAATCGGGGGAACTGAGGGTGGTTTTTTCGTTATTGTTTCGTGTACAATAATTATATATATGTATATGTATATATATAAAAACTGTGGCTTGTGTAGTACCTATGCAACAGGGTATATTGATATAGATGTTCTCAACTTAGTCAGCCATAGTAAAGAACAAAAATTGTATAGACCAACTTTCAAAAAAAGAAACTTAAAATTTGTGGACATAATTGATAAAATTTTAATATTGTGTCAGTGTTATTTTATAGGTATTTATAATATATATTAAAAGTGATAATTACAGATCTCATGACTTGACGCACCAATACGTGAAAGTATATCTACTGGTTTTTCTAGTTGTTAAATAAGGAACTTTACATGAAAATGTTGCTGTAATTGTAACCTAAGGAATATATTTTTAATTAAAATAAATACAGTACTTAGATCTTCCAAGTTCACCTCATAAAATTTAACTATTATTTAATATTCAAATTAATTTGAACACATTTCATATTTTATTATCACTAGAATATTTTAACGTACTTATTATTAACACATCTTAGTGTCAGAAGGGCTAATAACATAAAATAAAAGAAAACAGGATTTAGAGGGAACGTTTTTTTGAAACCATTTCAACATCACATTGGCATGAGGTGTGACTAAGAGGAGGGGGGGGGGGGCAATGGTAACCGAAATTCNGGGGGGGGGGGGCAATGGTAACCGAAATTCAGGAAAATAATAACACACAAGGAGGAAACCAATTAATCTGTTTGGAGATTGATTTTTTGCAGTTCTAATCATTTTCCAAGTCCCGTAGAATTTGTAGATTTATCAAAGTATTGAGGCTGTTTTATTGGATTTTTTGATAATTTTCTTTATCGGTGAGACATTGAATTCCAAACGATATTCATCACTCATTGGGATGATTTATTTTGATTTTTTCACTGGTAAAAGAATTTGATCGTCATGTGACTCTAAAGTAGTTTGGATTTATTCCATGTGCGGTTACATCTCTAGAGTTAACCTCCTGTAAAAACAATCATTTGAAAAAAAACATCTTTTTCATTCTCAGTTCTCCGACCTAGTTTAGCTATGAATCAATAATGAAAGTCTGCCGGCGGCAGTCTCTTGTCGATGAACACGTGTCATGGTGATCTCGTCACAGGGGAGACGCGTGGGTGCTGTTGAGGTAGAGGCCCTCGACCCAGGAAAGCAATTTCCGGGACGTTCCCGGCCCGCCACCCTGAGGCGGTGCTAAGGATTACTTGGTGCTGTATGAAGGCATTCTATCGTAGCCTCTGATGGGCTCCAAATAGCGTATCAGGGCTGTCTCAAGGAACTTAGAGACCCTGGGCCCTCATGCTTGTTGAGAAACCACCCTTGTTATTGGAAGAGCCCATATTTTGTGTGACATTTATAAATACATATATGCATACAAAATACATACATACTATACATACATACTATACATACATACTATACATACATACTATACATACATACTATACATACATACTATACATACATACATACATACATATATACATATATACATATATACATACATATATACATATATACATATATATACATACATACATACATACATATATACATACATATATACATATATACATACATACATATATACATATATATACATATATATATCACATACATCACATACATCCTCATAGGCATAAATCGTGAGCAATTTGAATCTATGTTTTGGCTAGTTAAGAGATCTTAATTCTTTAGAGTTATCATTCATATGTCATATTGTCCTGGATCAGTGATCAGTTGATTTATCGGAAACTCTTGTCTAGTATTTATCTTTTTTTGCTAAGAAATTGAATTGTTGGGGGAAAGTGAAGATTCCAAATAAGGGTTGAATAATTTTTTTCAAATAGAGATACTTGTTTATAAAGAATATATATTTTTAAGTCTTTTCCTAATCGCTAAAATTAATTACGTCTTGACTATAATGGATCAGAATGTCTGTTTACACCTAATACTACAGTCATATGATTTGATGGATTTTATTCAAACTAAGATTTAAATGTAATATGGTCACACCTAAAGGCTAGATCATAATTTAGATTCTAAATCCAAAATTAATGATATTTCTATGTAGATGAGTTTTGAAAACAACTATAAAAAAACTTTGCTTTAATCTGCTCAAAGTGTATATTTATAGTTTTTTTCATATGATTACAAATTAATATATTTGTTTTTATTAGTAAAATATATTTAATGGTAGTTTATCGATACCCATTTCAGTGGCTGAATGTTCTAAACCTCTCGTGTTGGACTGGCTTGATGATGAGGAGATCGGGGTTTGAATCCTAGTTGAGTATAATAAAAGAGAGTTTTCCTAAATGGTTTCCCAATCTCCTTCCATACAAATGCGGGTATATTTCCTCTAAAATGCTTTCTTCCTCATCTCTACCCAACTATAATAATTATTTATATGTGTACCACCCGAACAACCTATAAGACGCGATGACAAATAAGATGTTTCCTGGTATTTAACCAAATTTTGGATAGTTGGAATATGATAATTATGGGAAAGTTCTAACAATTGTGTGGTCTTGTTAATTTTTCTAGATTTCCCTACTTTCAAAACTACGATTCTTTAATAAATTTAATTTACAAGTATAAAATAAAATAATTAGATTTCGTAAATAACCCAATTACACATTACAGTCATTATAAACTCATTTAGTGAACAGCCAGAAATACAATAAGGGAAACATTCTTAGTATAGCTCGACAGGCCGGTAGTGGACAAATATATCACTTGAATAAAAAACTGACCTAGCCTACAGGCTGGAAAGAGTAGGGGATGTAAAGTAAAGTCTTAGTATAGCTCTACAGGCCGGTAGTGGACAAATATATCACTTGAATAAAATACTGACCCAGACTACAGGCTGGAAAGAGTAAGGGATGTAAAGTAAATTCTTAGTATAGCTCTACAGGTCGGTAGTGGACAAATATATCACTTGAATAAAAAATTGACCCAGACTACAGGCTGGAAAGAGTAGGGGATGTAAAGTAAATTCTTAGTATAGCTCTACAGGTCGGTAGTGGACAAATATATCACTTGAATAAAAAACTGACCCAGGCTACAGGCTGGAAAGAGTAAGGGATATAAAGTAAATTCTTAGTATATCTCGACAGGCCGGTAGTGGACAAATATATCACTTGAACTAAAAACTGACCCAGACTACAGGCTGGAAAGAGTAAGGGATGTAAAGTAAATTATTTGTGTGGCTAAATATTAATGGCAAGTACAAGGTATAAAACAGATATTACTCTCTAAATTTCGGACTGGATCGACTGAGCGAGTTGGGTTGTGTCCAGGCCTGCCCAGAGGGTAAGTGGGCCAAATGGGGTAGTTTCATCCAGGAACCCTCTTTTAGATTCCTGCAACCACCCAAACATTAATATTTCACAGAAACAAGTCTTCTGCAGACACAACACATGCACATATAAAACTGTGTTTTAAGGTGGTGAGCTTTGTAAAGATAAAAATAATCTAGCTTAGCAATTGAAGGAAACTTTTATAGCTTTTCCATGGATATTTTTATATTAATTTGTATTAACGTAATATTAAAACACTAAACTAAGTTAATTATTGTGTGTGAAAGGGGGCACCCAAAATTCCATTTCCCTGACCATCTGAATCCTCTGGATGTCCCTGTTTGTG
>CABFWO010003817.1:28677-78281 GCA_902155825.1 Timema genevievae | reverse complement strand
ATTTAGCATGGGAAATTGTGAAGTGATGGTAATGACAAAGAAGAGGGTAAATCTTAGTAAATCTATAAAGTTGAATGGAGTAAAGTTGAGAAATGTGTAGAATGTAAGACACCTTAAAGCGTGATTAGGGCTATTGGTCGAACTAGAGAGGATATAATGAGAAGACGATATTAGGGAGAGTTTTTCGATAGGTGTCTAAGATACCTGACAAGAAGAAGAGAAATGCCCTTTAAGTTTAAGGCAGTGTTGTCTATACTTTGTATTCAGGTCACATATGCAGCAGAAACATAGCCATTGAATGTAAGAGAAACTATGAAAGTAGAGGACATGGGAATAAATTTTATGTGGAGCATGCTAGCTGTCAGGAGGAGAAATAAGATTAGGAATGAAATTATCCGGGAAAGAATGGGGGTTTAGAGAGTATATGATATAGAGAAAGGAGGACTGAAATTATATGTTCATGTAATGAGGCTGAAAAAAAAAGAGAGGATTGTAAAGAAAAGGTTGGAAATGGAATATGTATGAAAATGACTTAAAGGAAGTTCAAGAAAGAAATGTCAGGGACAGATAACAGAAATGATTTAAGGGAGAATAGAAGTATGGAAGAAATTAAAGGAGGAAGAATAGTAGAAAGATAGAGGAAGATGGAGGACTTTTATTAAATTGACCTAGCCACAGACTGGAAAGTTTATGATGATGATATGATGAGTTTAATTTTTTTAAGGAACAGTGAAAGCGACCTTGGCTGACTTCTTTTTAAGGAGGTAAATTGTCCAAGGGGATACAGTGATGGTTTGCAAGAAGCCTTCGTGGCATCAATAAGAAAAACACTTGCGATAACATCAGCATACAAATAAGACGTGTTTTAAACAGTCGTTCAATCAAAGAGTAAGAGATGAACTAGTCACTATTATTCAGATTCCACTACTCATATTTATTATTTCATAATGTACAATATATTAATCCTAAAGATTAATTTGTGGACTTTAATTCAAGGTATTTTTAATTTAAATAAAACCCAGTATAATCGTCGGAAGTGAAGGTGAAACTTTATGGCTTCCGAAATAAATCTACTTAAATATTTAAATCTAGCACTGAGATATAAACTGATGCATTTAAATCAAGGGCGATCAGGCAGTATATTAACGGTTGCCTGTTATTTTAAGCCGATCAGGACTCAGATCAAGGATGCCGGAACGAATACGACAGCGTTCTATTAGAAATGTTTACTCTCATATATGGTTTTTTCACATGACAAAATATTTAAATTGTTGAGGATGATTTTAACTTTCTCTCTATCTTATAGGTAGAGAAAGTATTGTGATCGTCAAAAAAATCTAACTCAAGATTTTGATTAATTTAAACGTTTCATGACCCCCCCGAAACCTAAAAGTTGGTTTTTGCGATACCGTTTATCGGCGTGTCTATTTAACCCTAAAATTAAATTAAATTAGTTTAATATAGGGCGAAAAGAGGAAAAAAATTTGTCTCAAAATCTATTCTATGAATTTTGATTATAACTCGTATCTATACGTTGATTAAGATTATAAACAAAATGACTATTTTGATTTTCTATGAAAATGACTTTTAGGGTACTTTAAAGAAGCGGAACCTTCCATATTTATATTCTAATAACTTTTATTTTAAATATATCTTTATAAAAAAATATTTTTTGGAGATAATGGTAAATACAAATACAAATACAGATTTGTGAGATTTGGTTAAAGAGAGATACTACTTAAGTTTTAACGCAATACCGTAATTCTCTAATTCCATAGCGTAAGTAGAGCAGTAATTATCTTAAAAGTTTATGTTCTTTTTTCTTTAACCTCTTAAGGTAATATTTCTACAACAATGATCTATCTCTATTATTTAGGACTCAATATTCAATATTTAACTTTTTTAATGGTCTAAATTTATAAATTAATAATTTAATAACAATTCGATAGCCTTAAGATGTGCAACCCCTTATAAAATATTGAAAACTTTAGCCGGAAGTCGAGATTTTTATACGAAGTATTGACCCTTGTGGACCCAATATCGATCTTCCATTTTTTTGTTCAAATATACTAGTTAGTATTTTAATACTTTAAAAGAAAATCATAAAATTTTAATCCGGGAGTCAAAAAATGTTGAACGTATTAATAACGCAATTTTTGCTCATGTTGCTGGAATATATTATTTCGTTCCACATATATTACAAGTTTTTAGTAATTATCTCCATTTTTAAACAATGGATTGAAAAAGTCCTTGCTGAGCTCCATACTATTTATTTTCCCTGTATATGTTTGGTAATATATTGTTAACATCCACGAACAGGTTTGGAGCATTGTGGTTGTTGACTGATTGTGAAAATAACTAGATAGGTCATGCAAGGTTGTGACTATCCTAAACCCGTCCCAGTAGTTTCGGGTTTATGGAATCTCGTGCAGTGAGATTTTTCTACTTCTAAAATAGATGATAACGGTTAATTTATATATTAGTTTTTTTGTATTCACCTCGAAATAATATTTACCTCGAAATAATATTTACTCGTTGAAACATGTATTGCTAGTCTATTATTAGGATATTAATATGTTATATATACTAAAACATATCTATTGATGTCTTGCTTGTATGTAAGTGTAACACATTTGCTACCTATGGTGAGTACATTCGGTTTCTATTAAATTCTGAATATAGTCAGTTTCAGGACTAAATAGAGAGTGATACGATGATTTCATTGTCTGAGGTGTGGTTTTTATTATAATAATACTCAATCACACATTCCTTAGATAATCTCATATTAGGTTTTCACACCTATATAAATAAATATATATATACAGATTGGGGCAGAAGCAATTAGACGATCTATGCTGAGGAAGCTGAAGACCAAAATTGGTGAGGTTTGCCTGACATCTGGAGGAAATCATCTGAGTGTCACTATCTTCATAAAGTGAAAAAATGTGATATGTAGATTGCTTTTATTTAGCTAGTAAATATTCAATTTTCAATTAAAGTGTTAAAGTTATAATTGTTTCGCCCCCATCCTGTATTATTTTATATGTAATTTATTGCTAGTATATATTTTGAACTAGTGAGTTCAGCGTCTTATAATTTAAGAAGGAAGGTTCCTTTTTAGAAAAGGGGAAAGGTTTTTGAGGGTATTTCAAACATCATCCTCTAAGACGATTCGAATACTCTCTGTCTGTATCTCGGAATGGAGCCGAAGCTATCTCATTTCTCAGGTGGGTGTCAGAAAATTATTTTAAATGATATATAGCACTTTATACATTGTAACATCGCATATCTATTTGTATTATATCTGTAAATTTCAAGCCATTTCATTTATCAGCCTCCAAGTATTAAATTCAAAATATTATATTTTGTTTATCCTAAGATCGCATAGAAGTATTGTTAGCCGACAAGGAGGATAGATGTAGACACACATGCAAGAGAATGTGAGAGCTGCAAGCAAAGGACCATGAGAGGAACCATACAAACCTAGTTATTAGAGTTAACTGAGATTAAATGTCCTTTCAAGTGTAGTAATATGAATATAGTTGGATCCCTACCAAAAACTGCAAATGGGAAAAAGTTCATTTTGATGATTATTTATAATTTTAAAGATATTTGGTGATAATAACCTTAGAAGGTCAGAGATTATAATCAGTCACTTGAGATTTATTGACAGAGTGGATTCTTAGAATTGAAGTTATGGATATTATACTTTTAGATCAAGATAGATTTAGAATTATGGGTAGTACACTTACAAATAAAAGTAGTCATTTTATGTTATGTCCCAGTTATTAAAACAGCTGTGTAAATTATTCAAAATTAAGAAGCTAAGACCTTCATAAGTACACTCCGTCGAGATTGTAAGGTAGCAACTTATTGGCTCAGCCCGCGTGGTATGCTATACCTCCACACATGACTGCAGAATAGGTTGCCTAGCTACGCCCAAGGCCAGATTTATAGAAAGCCTTAAGTCCTTAAACAATTTCTTGACTGTTTGAAAGGAGTGATGGAGGAGCAGATATTTCTTTTTGAGGTGTTCAAATGGTTTGATCTAATAAATTAATTTTACTATTTTGTTCTCTTCCTAATAAAATCAATTTTTCCTTACATACTTAGTTAATTAATTATGTTTTGTCTCATTAATATATGGCCTGGAATTTTTTTTTAGCTGTTAAAGATTTAACCTCACCACATATTATTTTGGCAGCACTGCTACCCACATTTACTGGTATTACAAGGAACCTTAAAGCAGGTTTTCCTCTTTTCAGAATCTTTATTACTGTGAATAGCTAACTATGAATTTATTAATGATCAATTATTATATTCCACACATGTAGTGCAAATAACAAATTAAATCTAAAATATTTTTACTTTATATCTAGGACGCTGAGTTAAAATAAAAATGTATAAAATTTAAGGGTCCCAATCCTGATTTAAATTATTTTTTATTATTTCCGGGTAGACAAAATATTTTGATAAAATCTTATCCATTGGACATATTTTAGTTATAAAAGTGAATTTATTTGTTTCTTCAAAATTATCAAGACTGTTTATATAACTTTGTGGTACCAGAGTTCGATTCCATACTTATTTAATGTTACCAAAACTGCCACAATATAACTATTCGTAAAAAGATTAATAGATTCTTTGATTGAGAAAATTGTAGTTTATTAAGATCTACGTTAATCATCACTTTCTAATAAATTAAATGTATAATGTTAACGGTTTTTGTTTTTGTCAAATCTGTTTTTTAACTAAATTAATTCTGGAAATCCAAACCATAATACTGATTATGTCATCTGCAAGTATTGATATAATATCAGCGTGAGGAGGTTTAAATAAATGTAAAGCAAGGAGAAATTTGGTTTTTGGTTTACGAGCTTAAAAACACTTTAATGATATCTATGTTTTTTTTAAGGTTCGGAAGGTAAGTATCTTTAAGTAAAAGAATATTGTAAGTTCTATAGTGTTTTTAAAAATGTCTGTTTGTTGCCAAAGATACCTGGAACTTGATAATCAATTGTGGTGCGTTTATTTATATTCGTAAGGATGTCTGCTAAGGGAGGATCTAGCATACATACAGTCAGGGTTTGTGTCTCCGTTAAAGATACGGCCTGTGTTGTTTATATCTGTAACTTAGGATCTATGGAACCACTTAACCGATTGCGATGCGGTTTTTACTTTAATATGGGGCCAATATCTAGGCGGGTTTTAGCATTTTTTGTGTATAGTCAGATGTTTCGGTGTTAGTCCCGGTGAAGGGCCAGCCGATTGTTTGTATACATTTATGGAACCACATAATTATTGTGGTGTAATTTTTATTATTCTGTAGAGTATTTAGCCAGGCATTTTTTACTATAGTAATTATAATCGGGTGTTTTGGTATGAGTTCCGGTGAAGTGTCTGCTGGATATGTGTATATATCTATGAAACCACTTAACCGATTGTGATGTAGTTTTTTTGTGTGTGTGTGTGTGTAATATTTATCCAGGCATGTTTTAACTTGATATAATCAGGTTTTGTGTTGTGATTCTTAGTAAAGGACCAGCTGGATATTTGTGTATATCTCTGGAACAGCAAACCGATTCCGAGGTAGTTTATTATATTCGGTAAGATATCAGTTTTTTCAACTATGCTGTATTTATATCCAGGCAGGTTTTAACATTAGTTTAATCAAGTGTTTTGTTGTGATTACCTGTAGATGCTGACAGGCCTAGCGATAATGGATTTTGTGGGTCAGCTAGAAGGTTAATCTCCATTCTTCCGCGAAGGGGAGAGTATAGTTCAGAGTGAAGTATAAGAGCATATTTATATGTAATATAATATTACCTATTTAAACCACCTCTTTTACTCATCTGGGCCACATGCCTTAAATAATTACTGTGGGATAGTGATGAAGAATATACAAATTAAAGAGGATGTAACCACATTTGTTAGGAGGTAAATTGGTTAACAGTGTAGGAAAACGTCCCTCAATATTTCCGGCCAGTATGAGAACCGTGTTTCATCCATCACAGAAAATGGACCATATGATAATTTTTTTGTCCACGCGACCACCGATGCAGCAGAAAATAAATCATTACGACATTTCCTAGAATATTTAATTTACTTTGTAATTTTTTACTATAAGATATCAAATATTTAATTTTGTGTGTATTTCGAGCAGATATCACACTGGTCTATAATATATTATTTTGGGGCTTTCTTTTTTAAGTCCATTCAACAATGTTTTTACTACAATGGGATTATCAACAGCTCTCAGACCCACCTTGGTGGAGAAAATAAATAACGTGCTAGTTTCGTACTGAACTAGACTGACAAGGACGGGGAGATTGAGGTTCAAATCTCGCTCGAGTGAACTGGGGCAAGTTTTTTCCTAAATGGTTTTCCACTCTTCCTCCACGAAAATGAGGGTTCACTTCCTTTAAATTCAACCATCCCAATTCCTAACCCCTTAGAATAATTAGTACTTAAGCGTATTATCTGAATGGGTAGTAAGAAGCAGTGGTAAAATTTTAAAAAACTCTCAACAAGAATGTGTATGCAATTCCTTTAAATACTCTTTCATTGGTATATTGATTTAAGATTGGTTATGTGAAGGTTATCTGAGAAACAGTAAAGTTTTTTCCTGGCATTCAAACACACGAATAAATAGTTCGTTCTGTGGAGGTCAGAGTTTAGCGTAAAATAGTTAAATGGCGCTTGTCTAAAAAGAGGGTTGGATCACCTTATTCACTTTATCAAATAACGCACTAGGAAAATACTGACAGTTTCAAATGCAGTTAACATTCATACATCTTCTAAACATTTACGTCTTGCAGTAAGTCAACAGTTATTACTCCTTCCAAGCTAATTTCAAGAACAAATAAATGATGTATTTTGGTTTAGTCTGCACTACAACTTATATGTTAAAATATCATACTCCTCAAATAATTTTTGGTTGCCTTATTATTATTATTAATTTTTTTTTTAAACCAAGAGTCCCACGAGAGCACGAATTACAGATTTATTCAACGGTAAGATAGTGGGACTCTTAACATAATCAATAGCTTTTTTTTCTAATGAACTGAGGATCCCAGGTTAGATTCCTACATCGCGGTACTTTTAGCTTTAGTGAAATGTGTGTTTCTCCTTTTAAAGTGATGAGCTAATGGGATGTGAATGTTGGGTCTTTTCAAGTCTTAAGATAGTATCAAAATCGTGCGTTGATTTTATCAGTAGGTTCAGAAAGTGCACGTTAAATACCTCAAATAAATTTTAAAAATAAAACCTTAGGACGCTACGCTTCTCTCCAAGTGAGGAGTTATTACTTATTGAAGAAAATAAGAAAACTAAGGTGTACTCATTTATATTAAATATAACTTTAACTTTATCTGGGAAACAAAATATTTAATAAGAAAACCTTCAGCAATATATATATGCGGCTTAATAATATGCGTTGTTTGGCTAGTTTTCATTCTTTACACATCTTTTTTACATGCATTATTATGGAACAAGTGTGCATTTGGTGCAGGTTATTTGGATTTAATAACTAGGCTCACCATCCTCTTCTTGTTCATGTGGTCCTGCTCCATTGAAAGCTATCGGCACGCGGCATTATTTATTATTATTATTATTACTATTATTACTATTACCGCGTCTTATTATCCGTTCGGGTTATACGCACTTACGCTAATGTGTAATGGTAGGGTGATTGTGAGATGAAATGGAGGACCAACAGTTTAACGTGGAATCCAAACCACGGTCGAGGCCTGGCATTCCACACAATCACAAGTTGTGATTAATACACGTCTTGTCAGAGATAAAGGAAGGGTTTGGCAATCAGATAAATCTTTGCCGGGCACGCGGCATTCACGAGAAAAAGTACTGAGAGCAATATAGAAATATATAGAAAAGAATGTTTGCATATAAATAAAATAATTTTTACTGTAAAAAACATATGTTTTTACATATTCCAAATTTTTTCCATAGTTTTCCCAAAATTTTTAAAATCCCGTTTATTACATTTTTTGTTTAAAAAAATTACACTTTATATATATTTGAAACCCTCACGGTAAAACCTTTCCAAAAATACTTCGCACAGTTGGGTAAAAATGATAATAATAAAACTTACCTTTAATACTCACAAACTCCGTTATTCGTCTTTTTTTTCAAAATTCTTACCAACTAATTTTATGTGGGCACGCTAGCACTTAGCTGCAACCCAAGCTTTGGCTTTATATGTGCAACCGTTCAAATGTTGAAATCTGTGTAGCACCGAAAAACAGACATATAACGTGAGATTTTCAAAAGGTTTCCATGCTTGGTACGGAACCCAAAAAAAAGAATTGTGACTTTGAGTGTAACTTTCGTGTGTTTATTATTTTTAATTCTATCATAATTTGTATTTTTATATTATTATAGTTTAAAAACTAGAAAATAAATATGAAGAATATTAGAAGTAGCTTAAGCCATTAATTTTCGTTCATTCCTAAAATAGTTATTTTGGTAGAAATAATGTAAGATTATAGAAGGACATATATCTTTTTTTCTTCCTACTTTATTTATTGTTTCAAGTTTAGACATTCAATGTAAATTAAATAACATATTTTCTAAGGAGTTATATCTCAAATCTTGGTTTTACATATTTCTATGTGGGGATTTATTTAATGGTTCATAAATATCTTATTCCATATTTTTTTAATCAGATACATATTCGATACACTTTAATATGTGTAGACCTATAATCAGTTACAATAACAATATTTAAAATATAATTATTAATATTGTGTCTCAAAAATTTACAAAAATGTTTCGAAACATTTTTATTATACATATTGATATTTCTGGTCCTAGATATTATTTAAAACCCTACCAAAGTCGATGGATTTTTCTGGAGCGTTAGAAATACGTTGTACAACTTCATTCGGAAGGGAAGTGAAGCCGTTGGTCTCAAGTCTATTGTGTCATATAAAAGAACCCTGGAAGGTGTGTGAAAATAGCTTTCCTGGTAAAATTGGAAGGCCGTCTCAATATCACTCATAGAAATTCTCATGTGCTGATATAATCAGTTAGTGCATAAAGTGCATGTTAAATACCTCAAATAAATAAGATTTATATAATACTATTTATAAATGACCTATAGGCTAAGGCTTTCTGAAATTGAAGTAATAGCCATAAATAACTTCTTTGGTTATTAAATTTGGTATATTTTGTATACTAATTTTTCAAGAAATAAATGTTTCTTTGCTTTAAGTCTTATCTATCGTGGGGAAATTACACATTAATATAGTGGTGTAGTCAGGAGTAATGTAGGATTACTAGCAAACTTACCAGTATGTGAATAGATTAGATTTGATTATAGTGGGAAATTATTTGATAAAAACCTCCTTTAGTACACTCGACCGAGACTCACCCTGAAGCTCAGGGCTATAGGTCTTGAAACATTTGAGCTGTAAAAATAAGTGACGTCAGACTAATGACTAGTCAGGCAGTTCTCCTACCCAGCCTAACACCTTACGAGACAGGTATGGTCTGTCAAGTAGGACAGAGATGACCAACCCATGACACTAATGGCACGCCAAGTCATTTTAAGTTCCACCCTTAAGGATACCATAGATTAAATAAAATAAAATCTATTACATCGAAAAACAAATAAACGCGTTATTTCGGCCAATTGTACTCGTTGCTAAAATTTGAATAACTTAGTTTATCCCCTATTCCACTCTCCAAATAGGCCTATTTTTTTACTGTCCACGATGGGGAAAGGAGGCAGAGGTCAGTTAAGGTTTGAGGTTTTGGGTTATAGTTACACGCACAATGCCAACAGCGTAGAATGTAAATAGTGGTATGACATAAAATAATGTTGGCACCCCCTGAACTCCTAATTTTTATACATGCGAAAAAAACTCGCTAGTGAGCAAACTCGCAATTCATGATCTCGCAAATCGCATGCTGTACCAAAACAGTGCAAATTTTGAAATGTTGCTACTGTCGTGCGAGTCGGCGTGGCGTTGTTTCGCTTGCAAATTAATTTTCAATCTGACAACACTTTAAAACCGTGACGTACCAAAGGATTGAGGTGATGGGTTGCCACAACGCACCATTGTACAAAATACGTAACTTAAAGTAAACACTATTATTGTATTGAGTGCATCATATAAAACGATTTGTTTCGTTTTATTAGGAAATCATATTCAATTTTTTGCAACTAAGTTTACTGTCTCAAAATTTTCTCAGGTTATATAAGTATGAATTAAACGCTTAACATATTCTAGATGTTCTTTAGCTCACTTGATAACGTGCTTGTATAAGGCTAAGAAGTCACGAGATCAATTCTAGCTCGAATATGATATTTTAATTTTTGGTCGGAATAAAAATTCACTTGTTAATAATTTGAATCCAGTATAACTTTATTTTATTTTAGCAACTATTTTTAAAACATAAATATGACCTAAAGGTTTTTAGTATGCGATTAATAATTAGATTGCTTAGCCTTATTTTTAAATGTGTGCATTTTTATGTTATAAGACCCATTAAATTAATTTATAAATGATCACCTACATACGAAATTTCAAAATTAATGCACTGTTTATAATTTAATACTTTGTTAAATTATTTTTTAAAAAGAATATTGTGGTAATCTACGTAGGTTCAAATACCTTCTATATTTACATACAAAGTATATAACACAAATTATATGCTTATTAATACATTAATTTATTATATATGTTTTTTCAGTCTGATAAATTAAAAAAATAATAATTGGAGCGTTCTGGATTTGAAAACCTAAGCTCTAGATCATTAGGATGTCACGTTACCACCTCAGTTGAACTGACTGTTAAGTGAATGTGAAAAAATTAAGAAATATATAATTATACTTTCACACAAACAAATATGTTTGTTGAAGAATTGAACAGTGCCTAAAGCAATCATATTTTTTCCTTCTGTAAAGCTATTTTGTACAATGGTTGGTTTATTTCAACAAAATCACTCTCAGAAGGTTGCAAATGAGGAGGGTGATGGCATCCATTTTGTTTTACTTAGCTTCACTCGCCAGACCAACCTTTTCTCACACAGTGTGAGAAGGCATCATTACGCTATCCAAGATACACACGTATTGTTCCTTATTTAAATGTCCATCTATTTTCCACATTACTCCCAAACCAACAGGTGAAATCCACCCCAGCTCGAGACAGAGAAGGGACCACTATAGCGTGGTTGATGCACATAGGGTGGTTGAAAACGAGTATTTTAGGGCGATACACTAGCACAAGACTATCATTTGATGAACTCCATACCTTTTCGCCTGTAAAAGTAGCTCTTCTTCAATATTATAATGACCGTTATAAGTTTTCTTTTGTGATATTCAGTCGAACCAGCTTCTGTCATTCTGTTAATCTCTGTTTTGAAGCAGCAGTAAATGAGTGGAGCCCTTCTTCTTTTAACCTCTCCAAAATTTTGTCTTTAGACAAGTTTACCCCAACCCATGCAGTAATTTGTATACTTGTTAAATAGGGGCTTGCCTGAGCTACAGCAACTAGCGCAACTTGTGCCCGAGTAGTTTTGCGTGAAGTACCTACAGCATGACGAAGTTTTAGTCTGTTTACATTTCCCATCTAAATATTCAAAGCGAAACTTTTTTTCGTGAACACGGCATTGTACGCGAAATTTCATTGTCCATGTACCCTGCCTTCACTAAACCCAGAATCCTTACTTTATTGGTTTCACTTAAATGTCCATATCTTTCCATGGCTGTCAACTATAAGTTTGAAACACATTTCAAACACTCTAAGAATAGATATTTTGTTTTGTTCTCCTACTTAGAAACAAACAACGGTTGGCCAAATGAGCCGTATTCTCAATGTTTCCATCATGTGAAAGTATTTACTCCTATGATCCACTTATGGGAATATAAATGATAACAATTTGACCCAGTCATTTAAGAAAGTATATTATATAATAAAAGTTATAAAATATATTTAATTATCATTAAAAAGCAAAATTATAGCCTACTGGACTTTAAAATATAAACTATTGGTAGAGTTATACAATAGGTCCAAATTTCCGGCTTATTCAGTTTGGTTTTCTATTCATGGTAAATTCGGGGTTTGAATCCCTTATAGATGTACTGAGAAAGATTTCCCTAATTTTTAACACCCTACCACCACCAAATTTTGTGTACATTAACTTTCAATCTATATTTTCCTCAAATCTACTCAATTAGAGTAATATATATGCGTATATACCGAACGAGGGGTGAGACATGATGGTGATTTTTTTTGGCCTAAGATCGAACGCCTAATACACCACATCCAACAGTAGTTCATGGAATGTTACAAGGTAAACCCATCGAAAAAGTTAATATTTTAGGCCCAACTCAAGTTCATACATGATTTCCTAAACCTCTCCCTTGAAACGTGGCCAAGAACGAAAGATAATTAGTAAAGAGTTTATAGTGGATTTAAAGTCGCAAATAAAACTTAATAGCAGCCATAAATTCATACAACCGAGTAAAAATACTTTTATTTAAAGACATTTTCCATAGTATTCACTTTAAAATTTTTTTTATATATTTCAATTTTCGAACTACGCTGCCAAATTTTCTCATTTATATAATAAAATAATATGTTTAAGTCACGTAAAAACGTGATTTGCAAGAACAGAAAAAGAAATATAAAAACCTACGATGAAAGAATGGTGTCAGATATTAACCAGAATAGAGTTAAATTTGATTGATAAAAAATTATTTTCAAAATAATGAGGTATTTCATGTGCATAATTTTTAGCACAAGATTCGAACCTTGTCCTCCACGCCATGATTAACTGGAATAAACAGCATGAGAAACCACTTAAGAAATACCACCTCATTAAACCCAATCAGGATTCGAGCCCTGACCTCCTTGTCATAGGCAAAACGGACTACATTAACTTTACAACCAAGCTAGTTTTTACGTTGTCTTCTTCACACTCTTTCATATAAGATCCTCCCCTATCGCCACTCCTTATTTTGACCCTCCTAGGAAATGCTCTTGTATAATACCTCCTTGACTTTGGAAGCCTAGCCTGTAACATCCAATTTATAACAACACTCTAAACTATCGAAACGCATGGCTGGAGAGGACGTTGCTTATAGTGTGTTTGGTGAATGCAGGCCAGGCTGGCCTATTAAACCACGGAGCAGGATTGGATTGCTGTACGAATTTCAAGACAGCAACCAATAGGCACTGACTAAAAGGCCAAACAAAACAAACTAAAAGATATCATTTAATAAAAAGACTATATACGTAAACACGGTTCAACCGTCTCGGTGGTCACATGTTCTTAGATGATACCCTCTAAATAGACTAGACTGATTATAATGGGTATATCCGGGTTCACTGAGAGGGTTTTTCCTAAACGGTTTTCAACTATCTCTCCACGCAAATGTGGTCACACTTCATGTAAATTCAGCCTTCCTTAATATCAACAAATTAGAGTAAATAGTATACAGGCGTAAAACCCGAATGGGTGCGGTGCGGCACTAAATATATATATATATTATTTGGTTCTGAACCTACATAATCTGGAATTATATAAACTTACATATTAATATATTGCTTCCTTGAAAAAAAGGAATAAGCAAATTTAAAATATCTATGCCACAGTAATGAGCCAGTAACTATTTTAAAATGTTTAAACGTAGTATTAAAAAACTTTTTAAAATAACCAATTTAGCGTGAAAAGCCCTACCTAGAAATTAATGTAGGCCTAAATCAATAAATCCTTACATCTTTACTAACAGGGATGGGATATGGGTGGTGATAAGAATTTTATAGTAAATTGTTCTCACCTCCTTGATATCAAACTTGCCCTTGAGCTTATGAATACACTTTTGCCCACTACTTTGTAATGTATTGGATTGGTAAAATTGATATTGAGGGCTAAGGTTTGCTTATACAGACCAGGCAAGTGGAGACAGTCTTTAGGCTAAATAAATACATTATTATGTTTTATAAGATAAAAATATATACACGCAAACAATCGATTAGTTGATAAACGAATCATATTTGACGTGTTTGAATATATAGCAATTCTAGTCCAGTTTGTCGATGATAGGGAAGTTAGGGCTAGAGTCTCGGCCATGGCTATTGAGGGTGTTTATTCCTTAATTGCTTCGAATCTTTCCTCCATGTAAATATGGTTACATCCACACTCAATCCACTCTCCTTTTCCATAACTCACTCGCGTATTATTATGCGTATATCACAGAAGGGTAGTAAGACGTGGTTGTAAATTTTGTTTGATGTATAAATATATTCTAACATCTTTTCTTGGCTATGTTAACCCTTTCACTGTAGCACAGATATTTGCAATATAATAAATTGCCTATATTTCTTTAAATGTTTTTTGAATAGAGCATATTTTATTTTTAATTACCATCTCTGAAAATTCCAACAAACAGATGTGAAGTGGATATAATATTATGATTCTTGTTTGGCAATGAAAAGCTATAACACGTAGAAAAGTAAAGTGCAATTACAAATTAACAATTGACATTTAAAAATTAAATTTTTACTAAGATACAACCACGTCCTCACTAACGATATAATTGGTTTTAAAAATACGATCATTCAAACCAAAATATTTCTACCATCCTCAGAAAATTGTGAACGTCAAACTTTTCACTGTTAGGACTAACGGAACATCACCGGGAGACAAACTCCAACTCCACGCCTTCAACTTCCACTAGGATCTCGGTTTCAAACCGACTCCGCTACCTTCGGGATGACTTATTACACCTTGCTGTAAACCAGCAAACTACGTCATCGCATGTCAGGCCATCACTTAACCGGGGAATCTCAAACCAATCCTATTGGCATATAAAATCTATAAGTGAGGAAATGGAATTCCTTCAGATTTAAATAACAGCACAAAAATGGGCTGAAATAAACCATAAATATTAGGCAACATAAAAAAAATCCAGTTGGAACGTCTTCGGGACTCACTCCAAAACACCTGATTTATCATGCTACAACATGCCTGGAATAATATCCTACAAAAAAAAAAACTACATCACAATCGATTAAGTGGATCCATATATATATATATATATAGCTGACACTTCACCGGGACTCACACCAAAACACCCGATTATAATTTTACACTAAAAATGCCTGGATAAATACTCTACAAAAAAAATACACCACAGTAGCTATGTGGTTCCATAAATATATACAATCGGCTGACCCTTCACAGGGACTCACACCAAAACACCTGATTATACACAATTAATGCTAAAACCTACCTGGATATTGATCCAGTATAAAAGTAAAAACCACACCGCAGTCGGTTAATTGGTTCCAGAGGTCCTAAGTTACAAATATAAATAAATCCGGCCGTATCTTTAACGGAGACACAAACCCTGACTGTATGTATGCGAGATCCTCCATTAGCAGACATCCTAGCGAATATAAATAAATGCACTGCAATCGGTTATGAAGTTGCAAGTATCTTTGCCAACAGACAGACATTCGTAAAAACAGTACAGAACTACAATATTTTTTTTACCTTCCAAACCTTAAAAAAGAAGAGCTATCATGTAAAGTGTTTTAAGCTCGTAAACCAAATAAAATATTTCTCTTTGCTTTTTAATTATTTAAACCTCCTTACTCTTATATTAATAATTGTCTACGATATGGCCAGTTTTTATATTTGGATTTCCAGAATTGATTTAGTAAAAAAAACAGATTTGACAAAAAACAAACACAATTAACATTATACACTTAATTTAATTAATAGGAAATTATCATCAATGTAAATCTTACTAAACTACCATTTTTCTCAATCAAAGTATTTATCAAAACTTTTTATCAATAGTTATATTGTGGCCTTTATGGTAAAAGTAAATAAGGTATGGAATCGAACTATGGTCCCACAAAGTTAGAGACAGTCATATAAACGCTTAAGAAACAAATAAATTCACTTTTATAGCTAAAATATGTCCAAGAGATAAGATTTTATCAAATATTTTTTTTTCTACCCGGAAATAATATAAAATGTTTAAAATCAGGTTTGGTGCGCTTAAATTATCTAAGTTTTTAAACTCAGCTTCTTGCAAATAAAGTAAAAATATTTTATAATTAATATGTTATTTGCGTTACATGTATGGGATATAATAACTAATCATTAATAAATTCATAATTAGCTATTCACAGTAATAACGATTCTGAAAAGAGGGAGACCTGGTTTAAGGTTCCATGTAAAATCAATAAATGAGGGTGGCACTGCTGCCAAAATAATGTGTGGCGTGGTAAAATCTTTAACAATTAAAAAAAATCCAGCCCATATATTAATAAGACAAAACATAATTAATTAACTAAGTATGTAAGGAATAATTGATTTTATTAGGAAGGGAACAAAAAAGTAAAATTTACTTATTAGATCAAACTATTTGGACATCGCAAAAAGACTTATCCCCTCCCCCATCACTCCTTCCAGATAGTCAAGAAATAGTTTAAGGACTTAAGGCTTTCTCTAAATCTGGCCTTGGGCGTAGCTAGGCAACCTATTCTGTAGTCATGTTTGGAGGTATATCATACCACGTGGGCTGAGACATAATGTTACTACCTTACAATCCCGACGGAGTGTACATGCCGAGATAAATGGAAGAGCAGAGTGAGTTCATCAAACTATTAGGAGACTGTTGACCCTTTTTATACATCTTAGAGTAGTTATCACTTGTATTTTTTTCTTATTGTCACGGCGTACAACACTAAAGTACACAAGAAACCACAAAAATCACTGTATGGAATCATTTAAGGAAAAAAATGAACACACCCTTATACATGAGAAAATTACCAGTGGATGTTAGCAAAAAAAGGTAGCGGATGTCAAAAATTTCAGACAAAGTTTATTGGTTGGTACCTATCAAATTTTGGAAGTGGTGAGTAAAGTCAATGTTAAACTACAATTGCCTACCCGGTCATTAATAGTAAGCATGCAGAACTTTAACTACTTGTGTTCAAACGTTTCCAAACCATGTTACAGGACAAAAGCAAACATCAACCAATAGAAACACCCAAGAAGTATTCAACTAATAGATTTGATAACTCTGTTTGTCTCTAGAAATAATACATGGACCTGAATGTATTGTATTTTTACCGATAGGATTCTACCTCCTGACATAATGATAAACTCACCGATTTTCATCAAAAAAATAATAAATTTAATATTTATCTACCATATATGCCAGAGACGATACTTACATTTAACGTGCTAAGACCACTACGCTGGCTCACTGGCGAGGTCTAGCACCCCTGGTCATAAAGGCCCTAGGCAGTTCCTAGGTCGATACCTAAAGAGCTTCAAACCCCCACCCAGAAGGGTGAGATGATCGGAATCAAGCCGGATACCCAGGGAAGAGAGAATAACTCCTCTTCCCCTTCTAGTCTCACTGGTTGGACTGGCACTGGGGCTGTGCCTTCCACCTATCCAGGGTGGTAGCTGGAGCTACTTAACTTCCTCTCCCAGAAGCGACCTTCCAATCTCAACTTTTTCCCGTGACTATGGGAATGGGATTACGCCCATTGTGCATGGGATAATATATCTCCCACTCCTCGCACGTACTAGTGGAGGTGCCCATGTTCTAACCCATGCAGGAATAACTGTCTAGGTTAGCACTGGAGTTCTGAAACGTATCACCACACGACTGGCGAGGCCTAGGCTTGAAGACCCAGAACCACAAGGACCCAGCCCAAAAGCCCAGAACCACGTCGGTCTTGCCAACACCATCACTCGTCGGAGATGACACACTGCCCCACAGAGTCCAATCCATTTCTGGGCCACCACCACGAGCAAGAGATTTCGGTCCAGCCCTGTGTACTTCTTATAACGGAAGTAGTCAAAAGGGGGAATACCAGTACTTCTTATAACGGAAGTAGTCAAAAGGGGGAATACCAGTACTTCTTATAACGGAGGTAGTCAAAAGGGGGAATACCAGTCCGCACCCGAACGCCTGTAGGTGAACGATGCAAGCACCAGCGACCCCTGGCAAGAGGTGATAAGTTCGTTCGTGACTACAAAGTTGTGGATTGTCTAGATACTAGCTCTTAATTGTGGCCACGATATTCGTTACGATGGTGGAGACGGCCACAATAGCGTTACTGGCGGTGTTGGTTAGAACCAGTCAGAAGAAAATTGTAATTGAAGTTTACGGAAATAAATAAAACTAAAAAAAGTAATTAGTTAACGTTGATAAAGTAACATTTGTATTGAATAGGAAACATACCATTATTTTACTGTATGTGTAAACATTCTTAATATAAAATTGAATATCATCATCATTATGATAACATTTTTTGTGTGTTTATAACATGTTTCTTTATTAAGTAGAATGTGTTTGTTGACATTATCATCCCGGGTTCGAGGCCAGGTGGAATATCAGGTTTTGTATTCTAACATGGCTTTTGTGTTTTGAATCACTTGCTTATAAAATTTGCCTGTGTTAATTATCGAGACAATAGATGAATTTAGGAGATTTAATGGAAATCAATGGCTGTGTGTCATCCAGGTTATACTTATACTCTGTTATGATAAATTATAGATACAAGATAATATAAATAATTACAATTGATTACTATGAATGAAGTGTAAAAAATAGAAAAAATTGAAGGTTTGAAAAGTTTGTAATAAAGTAACGTTCCTTAACCGTATGGTTTTAATTCTTGTCCTTGTATAGTGTTACTAATCTTGGCTGGGTGACGTAATGTTTTGGCGATTACGCCATCATAATGTCTGAGACAAAACCAGTGCAAAAATAATAAATATTTAAGTTATGATAAAGAAACGTTCTAAAAATATTATGATAAAAACCAACTAGCATATTAGGATATAAAGAGATATTAACCAAAAACCAACATTTGGAAGGTTGGTTGAGCTTTAAAAATAAAAAATAGAGAGATTGAGAGTAATATGTATACAAAGTTAAATACTATAAAAAAAAACACCTAAACTATCAAGCTTATCTTCAAATTGGGACTAAAATCTTATTCCCTATTTTAACACAGTGCAATAGATTTAAGTGTAGGAAATTGTTAGGTTTATAACCTTTGTGATGAGTGTTCTAGAATGGACTGAGTGACCAATGTAAACATTTTGGGAAAGTTAAAAGTTAGTATATGATATGTCGCTAGTGTGTCGGTTGGTTTTAAGAGCTGTTGAATATAGTTAGACGAAAAATGAAATAAATGGTGATGGTCTAGAATGAAGATGTGGGACAAAGGGAGAATGAAATTAGGTTCTAATATTCTCGACACTGGCCCGAACAGGTCCTTAACTACGATGGTAGGAGGGCAGAGATTTTAGGATTGAAATTATTTGAGTTTTTGATTTTGACATGTTGTGGGAAGTTCTTGATTGTATTGATAAGAGATTATTTCTCGAATTTTGTTTGTTCGTTTAAAATAATATTGTGATGAAAAGTAGCATTATAAATATGGAGGTATTCAACAATACTCATTATTGGACCTTTGGTAGAGGGTGGATAAGTTTAATGCATTGGTTGATGGGTGTTGTTTGATGATTTGAGGTTTTAAATCGTTCAGCAAAGTTATATTTGGTTCTATTGTATTTAAATTAACTTAAATGCTATGCATAACGTTTAGAAAGGGTACTTTCTAACTAGCCTATACATGCAGCATTACATTCACAAGTAAGTTTGTAAATCCCACTATTGTTGTATTTATTTTGGATATTGAGATTAGAGTTGGTTGGATTTTTTTGATTGTATTGTTGGTTCCAAATGCTATTTTGATATTATGTTTTTTTATTTTACTGGGTGTATTGGTTTTACGTCCTGGTTAATTAAATTTTATCCCTTTAGGTTGATTAGGGTTGCTTGTAGGGTGGTTTGTAGGGTTGTTGGGATTTTTATTTCTGGAGAATTCTATATATTATGGCGTGTGAATATCCATTAGTAGTGGAAATTTGTTTGATGATGTTGAGTTCAGTTGTATAATTCATTTTGGAGAGTGGAATATGGATTAGCCTATAAATTAGGCTATTTAATGTTGCCAATTTGTGAGTTATAGGATGGTTGGAATCATTGGATATAATGGCATCAGTATGGGTTGGTTTCCTATAAATTTTATATTCAAATTGATTATTTTTGGTCTTAGAAATGTTTAGACTTAGGTAATTGATGCTGTTATGAACGTGTTATATTGTGAACTTTAATTTAGAGTGAATGTGGTTCAGAATATCGCCATTGTTAAATATGGTGGGGTCATGGATATTGTCATAAATGATAAGTATATCATAGACATATCACCAATAGAATGAATGTTTATGTACTTGGTGAGGTAATTGATGATGTTAGGGTTATTGCCTGCATGAAATCTTCAGATAATATACATGATATTGGTGGTCCCATGGCTAGACCATCTTTTTGAGAATAAAATATATTGTTAAATTGGAAGTGATTCTGATTTGCTATGGTTTGGATAAAGTTAGTGATTTGAGCCGAATACGCTTTAGAAAAATCTTTGTCTATAAGTGTGGATTTGATTATGTTAATGGTCTCATTAATGGGAACACTCGTATAAAGATGAGAAATGTCTAATAACATAAATTTGAATCCATAGTTCAAAGGTATGTTTGAAGTTTATTAGTGACGTCATAAGAGCTTTTAATATTGTAGGAGTATGTGTGTTGAAGATTATTGTTAAATATATGGGTTACTTATTTTGTAATTTTTTCACATATTCTTACAATCATTCAGAACGTTAAAGGGATTATATTTTAATCCAATTAGTGATCTAGTTCAAGAAAGTGGGAAAATTATGGTTTTAGTTGAAGGATCAGATACATAATATTCAATTCTTAATTAATTAAGTAGTTATATATGATTCAATCTAATTTTAAATATAATATTTTATATAATGATTAATTTTAAAAATAAAATACAATTTAATAATATTTATGATCATAAGATATAGTGATCATATATTTTAACTTAGATCTTTGAAATAAGTAATGAGTCATCAAGATCAATTTATTTTAATATTGTTGAAAAATTCTTTATATATAAGAAATATAATATACTTATAATATGGGCGCCAACCCTAAGCATTCTAATCTGAGAATTAAAAAGATTTTACTTTTCCCTGGCACGGTGACCCTTCTGAGACCATTGGATGTTTAGTCGGGGAAATCAGCTCATCCTACAAGCAATGTTGAAGAAATCTTACTATGATGATGTAAGGAAACAATATACACAAAATACAACACTTTTTGGTACCTCTGAAAAGGTGGTAATATACAATACAATGTAAAATCAGAAGATAACAGAAATAAACAATATAAGAAGCTATTATTTAATAGCTATTAAAATCTTACCAAAAATCCCTACCTATGGCATTTCTTCCTAATATATAATCTAAGCATGTATTTAGCAAAAGTATACAAAAGAAACAGATTTATTTAAAAAATAGAATATTAATGTTTACCCATTTAAATTTAACATAGCAAAATTAAAATGTTTGAATTAGCAACAAATATAGTTTAGCTTAAGTCTACAAGTACTAAAAGGAATTGAACTGAAAATATTTGTTTCATAAAGATCAGATTTTTGTCTTTAGTAGTGTTACAATTTAAATGTTTAAAACAAATATATATCTGCTTGTAATGTCCTAGGATCTCTCTTTTAATAACCAAAGTCAAAATTAATATCTTCAGATGACAACATTTATGTCTATTAGTAGATTATGAAATGTTCATCTCAATAATGTTGAAAAAGCTTTCAATTATCAACGTGAAAATACTAGGCTCAGATATGATTTTTTAAATTCTGAACTTTATGTATTATAACATGGGGCATAGATGACTATATTGTAAATTCTACTTATGAGAGTATAGGTTCAAACAAAACATTAGCTATTATCATAATCTCGAAGTGAACATTTTTCTTGTTTTAGTAATTTATCTTTATAAAAAACAGAAAAAAATCTCAATTTTGACACTATTAACCAAGTTTCTATGTTTTAATTTTTTTATTCACCAGCATTTTAAAATGCTATGTTTTCTGCTGATTTTTTAGTCTATAATAGCTTATTTCTAGAGAAAATGGGTTTGAACTTTTCTTCTTAATTGTTTTACCTTCTATATCTAACATTTAATTTTCTATCATTAAAATACGTACTACTATTAAATAATATTTCCATGTTTGATTTTATCAAGAACTCTATGTAAGTAGGCTTGGCCGAGTGAGAATTGATTAGACATAAATTATATAAGTAAATATTACAGTAAATTACTTTGTGTGCAGAATCCATTAACACGCAATTGGACGATTGTGAAAATAGAATCTCTCAACCATGTATCAATTCCTTCTCACTATTTTTTCATAATATCTTGAAATTAAACATAATATCTACCACTTATAAAACAATGTGTCTCTATGCCTATTGCCTAAAATGGAACGATTTAATTGATTGCGATTAAGTTATTTTATTTATTTCTACATTTTTACGGTGAAGTTTTTAGCATATATATCAAACAAATTAAATCAAATACATCTGATATTTTTCAAAGATTTTTTCTCAAAATGTATAATCAATTATGAATTCTTGTATTTAATGTATGATTCATTATTTTTATGTATAGGTTGATCGTCAAATACAAATAATAAGAGTTACAGGAATAATTTCAATATTAAATACAAACATAAATTATATTTTATCTTAAATGGTGGTTTTGAATTCTTATATCGTTATAATTAATTAATTAATTTTAGCACCGCGTCTTACTAACCGTTCGGGTTATACGCTTAAGTACTAATTACACTAATGGATTATGAATTGGGAGGGTTGAATTTAGAGGAAGTGAACACGCATTTGCGTAGAGGGTGGAAAACCATTTAGGAAAAAACACCCCCAGTTCACCCGACCGAGATTCGAACCTCGATCTCCCCGTCCTTGGTGGTCTGGCTCAACACGACTAGCGCGTTAGTCAACTACGCCATCGAGGTGGGTTATATCGTTATAAAGGATCATCTCTGTACAAATGTGCTGAGAACTATTGAATGGATTTAAAGGTGGAATCTTTTACAAATGTTGAATTACTCTAGAAAGGCTATCATTATCTATTATATATATATATATGTATATATATATGTATATATATATGTCCTCGAGGAGTTTAGCAGTGTCGTTAAAAGAAAAACAAGTATATTTTAAACACGCTGAAGTAACAATAACGAGGACTTCCTCGCATGCAGATTCTGTTATTATGACTTTAGGAAAAAATCAGAACAGACGATATAGATTCAGTGATAAGTAAATGCAAACAAATGTAACTAAACTCATGGTACATGGCAAAAACGGACTATTGAATTGATCGTTTCAATGTAGGCGGCCACAATTATCCAAATAACTTTCAAAGATCTACGACGACGGTCAAGACGGATTTTATAAATACCGTGGACAGCATCCCGACGACAGAAGTTGCTTGGCCTCTATCCATTCTTGGCCGTTGGAGATAGACGATAATTATGTGGCCCCACAAAACCCCGTTCCCAATTCCCAAATTAATGTGGATATTTACAATTTCATTCAGACCGTTTAATTTAATGAATAATTATCATGGAGGTCAAGTGACGTTTAGGGTTAACTTTCTCAAAGAAGTGGAACAGTTTTTGTTGGGATTATTTAGGGTATTATAAATATAGCTGTCAATCTAAAAAAAATTGACAGTTTATAAAATTTACAACAGGTATTTTCACTGTCACTATCCCTGTCCCGTTGGCCTAACGTGTCCGGATACGGCTTGTAGGATGGATAGATATATATAGTGGCAAATAATTGTGGGCTCTGTTTAATATGGTTGGTTGAAATAGATTAATTAATCTAAAAATATGGAATGTTATGTAGGATTCAGAACTTATTGAAAGAGTTTGGAAAAAGGTACTCATTCTATCAATGTTTTTATCCAGTAGTCCTTGTCTTGACTTAACTTCGATGTTACAAGTTACAACCCTAACTGATATTGAACACCCAATGGTACGTCGCTGTGCTGTTATTGATGAATTCTGACATTTACGATGGGTTGGGGCTTCCTCATCTGTACCTAGCAGTGAGTAAAACTGTGGAATATTCTCCACATAAGTTGGTTGGACTTGGTAGCTGAGTATGTAGAGAGAGCCCTTTGGCCCTAGCCCCACTAGGAACTGGCGTATGTCTTATCAACCACCCATCTCCTTTTTATTAAGGTCCAAAACTCACTGTTATATAACCAAAAAGGAGGAGAGTTACTGTTTTATGTTATGCTACCTGGTAAAACAACCGATTTTTAATAATACAACATAGTCTGAATAATTAACTTCTGAGTAAGGAGAGTTGAAAGTGTGAGTTCACTAGGCATTCTCTAGATTGACTAGAACTATATATACACCATATCTCAGTACTATCATATATATTTATTGAATTAATGATTCCGGGTTTGGTACCCAGCATGCCCAAAAAACTTATTATTGGTGAAATCGGTATTTCTCCTTTCAACAATGATGACTTTAAGGCTGGTAACTGGGTGTTGTGTCTGTTCTAGAATGAAAATAGTTTTATAAGTTTGGCGTGACATAATAAGTTGGTTAACAAAGTTCACATTAAATACCTCAATCATAATTGGTATTTCATAACTTTTAATTTGTTCACGTCTTATTTACAAAATGTGTTTCCCTAAGTATCCCTTACAGTACAAACCTTTCCCCTATTTTCCCTTTCTTCTCTTTTTGATTTGTCTCTTATAGATTCCTTTCTTATAAACAGCGATCTATATACGAGTCTTCTTCCCCATATACTTCTCCCACAGCCAGTACCCAACCTTCCATTCAATGTTCATATTCACTTCAATTAAACCCTTCCCTATATTGCTATTCATTGTATTTCCTAGTGGTTCACTCAATACCTTATAAATTCATCCCTCCTAAAATGAGAGGGAGTTGCGCTAATTGAAACGCCTTCTAGGTAGAGCTATGTTTTACTGCCTGCTATCGAGAAAATTATTATTATTTATTTATAATGCCAGTGTTTTGCTTAAGACTCACATGAACCAATTTTAATTGAAGGTTTGAGAGGATTGCTAGTACTGTTGTTGAAATAGTCCTTCTTTCACCTCTTGCTACCCATCCATCCAATTGGCATATTTATACTTATGGTGTAATTGTGATAAATTAAGGGAATTCTATTTAATGGAAATAAAGAATGGAAGGAAGAAAAAAATGAAATTTTAATGAGAAAAGACCTCCGTAAATTAAGCCTAGGATTAAACCCCAATATCCCTAGCATAAGAAATATTGACAAAAAAAATAGACTGACGTATATACACCTGCTCCGGAGTCAGCATCTGAAAAAATGTTAAATGCTTAGTAAAAAAAATTGTTGCCTCTAAATATGAAATTAAAATAGCAATAATTGATTATGAAGAAAGCACCAGTTTGTAAAATTAATTGTACCTTACTAGCGAGGCTTGAGAAATAGAAATGAAAATAATGTTACGAATATAACCGAGTCAGGATCATACTCGTAAGTTTTAAGAAATTACACCTGTACACAACAATCGAGCACGGACCCCTTGACTCAACACACAAGTATTATTTCCGTACAAATGTGGGTGTATTTCCTGTAAATTAAACGTTACTCTTCCTTAATACACATTTTTAAATATTCGGGTAGCTTGGACAAGTAGATAGACTTGGTTCGCGCGTGCGCGCGCACACACACACACACACACACACACACACACAAACACACACACGCATATATATATATATATACACAAAAAAGTATTATTAAAATAAATGGTACAACATAATCGCACAGCTTTTAGCCTAATACAAAATTTTCAAAAATAATATTTCAGTTAAGTACACTTAAGTAAATTTTCTTCAGAGAAACAATTATATCATCTTGCTAATTATAATAAACAATATTCATATACAATTTTTAAAAACAAATTGTTCAGTTTCTGAAATGTATGTATTTAATATTGTAAAAAAGCTTTTGTGTAATAATTTGTTTAACATAAGTTTTTTTAATATAATGCTTTATACATATTGGTTTTGTATTTTTGTTGTTTATTCTTCAAACGTTTTCCCGCCGTCTAGGAGATAGTCCCGCCATTTTTGATGGTTTCCCTCCGTTTGTGAGAGAGTTGAAGGGGAGAAGGAAGGAAGGTCATTTGTTTTGAAAGAGAGAGAGAGAGAGGAAGAGCAGTTCAGTTGAGCGCGGTAGTCAGGACACACAGGGTGTTTGCAAGAGTGGGTGCACTAATTGATGCACAAATTGGTGTCCTAGTGTGAGTCAGGTGCTACAGGATCTAAAGTGGCCTTCTTTATCAAGAAACAATAAGAGTTTTGAAACACGCCGCTAAGTCAGCCCCCTTGTTTCCCCTTCCTTCCTACTCTGAACCCAGCAACCCACAAGGTAGGCCTCCATTGTCGGCGAACCTCATTTGGACGAGGTAAGCAATTTCTATCACAATTTTATATCGAATACAGTCCACCTTCCTTGATTCACTGGTTATTTTAATCGTTTTTTGTTGTTTATTCTTCAAACGTTTTCCCGCCGTCTAGGAGATAGTCCCGCCATTTTTGATGGTTTCCCTCCGTTTGTGAGAGAGTTGAAGGGGAGAAGGAAGGAAGGTCATTTGTTTTGAAAGAGAGAGAGAGAGAGGAAGAGCAGTTCAGTTGAGCGCGGTAGTCAGGACACACAGGGTGTTTGCAAGAGTGGGTGCACTAATTGATGCACAAATTGGTGTCCTAGTGTGAGTCAGGTGCTACAGGATCTAAAGTGGCCTTCTTTATCAAGAAACAATAAGAGTTTTGAAACACGCCGCTAAGTCAGCCCCCTTGTTTCCCCTTCCTTCCTACTCTGAACCCAGCAACCCACAAGGTAGGCCTCCATTGTCGGCGAACCTCATTTGGACGAGGTAAGCAATTTCTATCACAATTTTATATCGAATACAGTCCACCTTCCTTGATTCACTGGTTATTTTAATCGTTTGTTGAATGGAACGAACATTTTGGTCACTCTGGGACGGATGATGGGCATTTTTTTGCTTTGTTTTCTAGTTATTTGCATGATCTCGTCGGCCATTTTCCCGCTCTTTTGCTCGTGTGCTTTGTGTAATTTCATTATTAAATTATTTTTTATTTGAAATTGTTTCTTTGTTGTTGTTGGGTTTCTGGTGGTTCAAGAAAATTGTATTTATTTCGTATTGTTATTCATAATTATTGTGATTTGATTTCTATATTTCGTATCTTAACATTTTTGCTTTTCCTACATTGTTGTGCTTCACTTGTGACATCATTTCTCGGATTCTCGCCCAAGCCACGTTAAATATTCATCGATATACAATATTCAATACATTGATCTGTCTCTATCTCGCAGTTTATCGCTGTTATGATATATCGATCTTTCTCTCGCAATCTATCACTTGCCGTTTACCATTGATCGTACTTTGTTTACGTTAATATTTAGCTTCTTTTGTTCTCGTACGGAGTTTATAGTAATATTTTATTTGTTTGGTTTTTCACCACGTTGTTTATTTTCCGTTTTTTTATTGTTATTTAAATTATACGAAAATAAGAAAACGGCATCTTTGAACCTCATGCGCATGATGTTTGATAAGGTGAAAGAAGCTCAAGGCAATCCTTCAGATCCCCTTCGGCTACAGTTGATACAATCTTTCGAACAAGAACTCACAGGTACGCGGGAAAAGTTTGATAATTCTATTGTGGAGATGGATAGTTACCTGGCAAAAGGTAAGCAACCTACTAAAAGTGATAAGGTAAAATAGCAGCAGGAATTTATGTTGGCCTACTTTTCTTTCATCTCTATTTATAACCAGCTGTTCCCAGAGTCACTACTGTTCAAGCCTAGTGAGAGAGTAGTGTTACCACCCAGCCCTGTTCCTGCTAGTCTTCCAGGCCCTAGTAAGACTGTACTACCTCCCATTGGATTGCCTAGTTTAGGTGACAATATTTTTGAATGGCCTGAATTCTATGCTCTGTTTCACCATTTAGTTTAGTGTAACAATGAGTATCCTGATATTGTTAAATTTAACATCCTCAAGTCTCATGTTCATGATGAATCACTATCGCCAGTTAAAAACCTCACCTACGGCAAAGTTGAGTTTCCTGCAGAAATGTATGCACTCAAGGCCAGATATAACAGTCAGAAAGTTATTTGTAATTTTCATCTAGACAAACTGGTTCACTTTCCTAGCATTGTGAAGTACTCTCCGACTCACTTGAGACAACTACTAACCACAATCAACGAACACTTGGGAGCACCACGTGTCCAAAATCTCCTTATAGATCAATGGGACACATTGTTAATTTTCATTGTCATTCACAAACTAGATCCTTCGTCCAAAAGACGGTGAGAAATAGCTTTAAAGGACAGTGCCTTTCCCACGATGAACGAGTTTCTACAATTTCTTGAAAAACTATGTCAAATCAAAGAGGCGTTAATCTCTTCAGGTGTAGCTATAAGCCATGTCAAGTTACTCACCTACCAAGATAAAAGTCACCAACGAGGAGTTCATTCATTTGTAGTGGGATCAAAGAGGGCAGCAGGATCCAAGCTACATCCCCAAGAATATCAAGAAAAAAGAACAGATGGAAATACTTCTGGAGGCTCAAGACTACGTATAAACTTCAAATAGATCCATACCTTGTATCGTTGTGAACCATTTCTAAAACAAACTCCTGTCGAAAGATTTGAGTTTGTAAAACATAAGCAACTGTGCTTGAATTGTTTTAGTGGCTCACATAAGGTGGCATCTTGTGGTTCAGTACTAACATGTCGCCCTTTTAACTACAAACAACGTTCATTGCTCCATTTTGAAAACCGTACAATGAATGCTATGCCTAATGTTGATGTAACTCCCCTACCTAATGTTGAAGAAGAAACAGCTTATAGGCCTACAGAGTGTACAGCTTCCACAGTATTGTTAGCATATTCTACATACCTTAAATCTGTGGTGTTTCTATCTACAGCGTTGCTACATGTAACGGATTTATCGGTAAACCTGCAAGAGTTTAGATTCTTGGTAGGCTCAGCTAGCCAGGCAAATTCATCACTGAATCTTGTTTTAAAAGGCTAGGTTTATTTCGTCATCGGTTGAAAGTCTCGGTTAATGGAATCAGGGAATCACTGCTCTCCATTCATGACACTAATTCGTTCACACTTCAACCCAGATTATTAGATAATCCTATATTTCATATCTCTGCGTTAATTGTTGACAAGATCACAGATCAACTTCCAGCGGTTCAAGTACTACCACCAAAAACATGGCCCCACTTGGAGGGTCTGACTCTTGCAGATGACCACTTTTATCAACCAGGTGAATTGTATGGTCTAGTGGGGGTGGAATTCTATCCCTATATAGTTGATGGGAGGAGAAGATTTGGTCAGCCAGATATACTTGTGGCTCTAAGCTCATGTTTCGGATGGTAGCTTATGGGCAAAATGTATCTCACTCAGTCCACCGCACCCAAAACCTTTTGTGCCACGCTGGATCCACAACAGTTTTTGTTATTGGAGGAGGTTCCAACAGAAAAACCTATTTATATCCTTGAAGAGACTCGCTGTGAAGACAAATTCCTTTAAAATGTTAAAAGAGAAAGTTCTGGTCGATATTCAGTTGCACTGCCATTCCAACACGGCCTATGCGACTTGGGAGAGACCCAGTCCTAAGCAGAAAAGAGATATTATACACTTGAGAAAAAGTTGGAATTCAACCCTGAAATGCGTAATGAATACCATGCCTTCATAGAAGATTATTTAGATCAAAAACACATGTCATTGTCCCTTATCATTGATTCAAAGATTTCTCATATTATATTCCGCATCACTGTGTCCTGAAACCTGAACGTACAACAACAACCAAATTGAAAGTAGTTTTTGATGCTAGTACCAAGTCCACCTCAGGGCTTTCGTTGAATGATGCTCTCCTTACTGGACCTAAACTTCAATTGGATATTTATTAGATACTTTTAAACTTTCGTTTGCATCCCATTGCCCTCACCGTTGATATACGACAGATGTATATGAAAATATGGGTTCACCCTGAAAATCGATCCTGTTAGAAAATTCTTTGGCGTTTTTCCACCAGAGAAACTCTGAAGACCTATTAACTTGATAAAGTATCTTTAGGAGTGAAGTCATCACCGTACTTGGCAATTCGAGCTGTTAAGAAACTGGCCTTAGATGAACAAGATCGGTTCCCTCTGGCGTCCCAGGTCACAAAGAATAATATATTTGTGGATGATGTGGTTACTGGACAACAAATCTTTTTCATCACCAATTAGTTTTTCCTTAAGTGGTGGATTTGAATTGAGCAAGTTGTCAAGTAACAGTTCAGACCTCCTTCATTCCATTCCTATTGAACATCAAGTAAATCAAGTGAAAGAATTTGATGGTGATACCTCTTCCAACATAGGCCTAAAATTCTTAGGCAGAGGATACCGAGCTTGGATGTATTCACCTTTAGTGTAAATGTGACACCATGGGACTGCCCGAAAAGAAGTGTCCTTTCTACAGTGGCTCGAATTTTTTATCCTTTAGGCTTGGTATCGCCTACCACAATATTTGCAAAAATGTTGATTCAAACCCTTTGGGGTCTGAAGATTGGTTGGGATGGTGTTCCATCCGCCACTTTGTTTCAAATATGGAATACATTTCACCAAGAGCTTATCCATCTATCATCACTCAAAATTCCTGGACGACATTAATTTTGTCCTCGAGGGAATGCCTTGAGTGCACATTATTTGTATTTTCAGATGCCTCTGAAAAGAGTAATGGTGCTGTAATCTATCTCAGAGTGGTTATTTCATTGCAATCAATAGTAGTAACCTTGTTATGTGCAAAATCGAAGGTTGCCCCCTTGAAAACAGTGTCTATACTTATATTGGAACTCTGTGTTGCGTTCCTTCTTGCAAAATTAATTCATGTGTTGAAACTTCACCTAATGCAGAAAGTCACACTTACAAATATCTACTCATGTTCATATTCAACAGTGGTACTTCACTGGATACTCTTATCACCACATCGATGGAATACTTTTGTTGGTAATTGTGTGTCTAAAATTCAAGAATATTTTTCTTCTGAAAATTGGTTCCACATCCCTGGAATAGATAATCTAGCAGAATGCGCCTCTCGGGGACTCAGCCCTTCACAACTTGTTGAGCACCATCTTTGGTGGAAAAGACCTGCTTGGCTGCAGTGTAACAGATCTGTCTGGCCCCTCATCCCCTTTGTTAAAGAGTCCACAGCAGAAGCTGTTTTGAGAGAGTTGAAGGGGAGAGGGAAGAAAAGTAATTTGTTTTGAAAGAGAGAGAGAGAGCAGTTCAGTTGAGCGCTGTGGTCAGGACACACAGGGTGTTTGCCAGAATGGGTGCATTAATTGATGCACAGATCGGTGTCCGAGTGTGAGTCGGTTGTTAAAGGCCCTAAAGTGGTCTTATTTATCAAGAAACAATAAGAGTTTGAAGCATGCCGCTAAGTCAGCCCCCTTGTCTTCCCATTCCTTCCTACTCTTGACCCAGCAAATCACAAGGTAGACCTCCATTGTCGGTGAACCCCATTTGGACGAGGTAAGCCATTCCCATCACAATTTTATATCGAATACAGTCCACTTTCCTTGTTTTCAATGGTTATTTTAATCGTTTGTTGACTGGAACAAACACAAATGCTCAAATACTTTTAGCTCATTTCATTTCAGAAAAATTAATTATTTCTAAAATATAATCAAATTATTTTTAAATTGTTAGTAAAATGTATTCTTCTTATTTACTATAAAAATTAAAAATCACTTACAAAAAATATTTTAAATAAAATCTTCAATGCTTTTTTCAAAAAATTTCAATTTTTTATACAAATCAACATAAGTAAACTACTTTCAAAATAATATATTATAGAAGGATACACATGTATTATTATTTACTAGCGTTGAAATACCCGGAGTTGTACGTGATAAATATTTTAGGGTAAAATTATTACTATTAGCACCGCATCTTACTACCCATTCGGGTTATAAGCACTTACGCTAATGTGCAATGGTAGGGTGATTGTGAGATGAAATGGAGGACCTACAGTTTAACGTGGAATCCGAACCACGGTGGAGGCCTGGCATTACTCAAATTCAAGAGTTGTGATTAATACACATCTTGCCAGAGGTGAAGGAAGGGTTTGGCAATAGGATAAATCTGTGCTGGGACCGAGGATTGAACCCCGGACCCTTAGCACAGAAGCCTGACACCTTACCCTTAGACCACTAGGTCACCTTTTTAGGGTAAAAAGTGAAAAAAATCTAAGAAGTTGTAAAAATTGCAAAAAAGGATAAAAATTAAATCTAGTATTGTAAAATGTATAAGGTTAAATATTGTAAGAGAAAATAAAATGGTATAAAAGGCCATAAGTGAAAACAAGGAATAGGGGTAAATAAGTTACAAAGTAGATCCAATAAAACATTTGGTTAGCATTTTATTAATCCAATCAAACCCGTTTACTCACCACGTTTACGCATTTTACTTCATCCATTTACACCACTCATCCTCTTTACTTATTTTACTCTTCTAACTAGTTTACCCTTTTTACCGCAAACCGCTCACTAGCCCTGTACCATCTACGTCACACCTTGTGGACTATTTGAAATGTGTGCCGATAGATGGCACTTCTCGCCCACTGGGGTTAGAGGTGGAGTGTATCAGAATAGATGATTGATGTACGAATATTTGAATAGGATAGTGCTGGCCCGTGTGTCGCACAAGGTAGAACAGTGTCAGACAGAAAACATTTCTTGAGTTCCCAGTGGGATAATGTATTACAGTGTTTAAGTGTGTTCTGTTTCATTTGCCCTACAATATTGTGAGCCATCAAATTTAAGCAATTTACTTATTAATATAATTATGTTGAACTTAATCTCACTGTGTTTTCTTTACAAGTGGACTAGTCTTATTTTGTAAACAAANAAATGTGGGGATAACAAAAGGGGTACCACCCATTTACTATTTTTATCTCAATTACAATTCTAGTCCAGTTTACTATTTTCACAATTTTACCCTTTAGTCACCTTTTTAATCCTTATTTCCATTTTATCATCTTTTTATAATTTTGGAAGATTCACATTTTTTGTCTTGTATCCCTATTAACTTTTATACTCTTTTTACTTTATTGGAATTACTTTAGTCCTCTTTTATTATTATTACCATTTTTGTCCTTTTTTCCTTTTTATCATATTACACTGTTTGCCCCTTTTAACTTTTTTTTTTGACAATTTTGTTATTTTTGCAATTTTTGTACCCTTCGGCTTTTTTACCCTTATTAGACTAATTTGCCATATATACACTTTTAATACGTTAAAATCCTGTTACAGTTTTTATACCTTCTACCATTTTTTCAAATATTTTGATTATATTTACTTGTTCCTATATTTGCTTCTTTTGTAATTTTTACACCTGTTAAAATTAATTACATAGCTTAGCCCAGGATACATATTTTAAGTTTAAATGGGTAAAATGGTCGAAAATTATAAAAAAGTGTTCAAAATTCCAGAACGACAAAAGTTAGTCTAATCTTTTTTAAATGAGGAATAAGTAAAAAGATATAATGATGTAAGACTGAGTTAAATGTTTTGAATGGTAAAAATAAAAAAGAGAGCAAAGGAAAAATAGGTTAAAGGGGCAAAATGGTAGGCCTACAAATATAAAAAAGACAAAATAATTAGTCCTAATATATTTAAAAAAAGCAAAAATTGCATAAAAAATCATATTACCAATGGAAAAAAGGGTAAAAAAACAAAACAAAGGGAGAACGTATAAAATGACTTAAAATGTGAAAAGGCTAAAAAATAAAAATAAAAATAAAAATATAGTAAAATTAAAGCATTATAAGGGATAACAGGGGTTAGGATGATTAAAGGGATAAATGTGTAAGAAGTTCGAATACATAAAAAAAAGCATGAAAAGGTTCAAAAAAGGAAAAGTGAAAAAAGGTAAAAGGTTGAAAATTCTCCAGTTGGTGAGCTATTTTAAAAGATTAAAAGAGATAGAAAAATCAAAATGTTAAAAAGGGTTAAAAGTAAAAGCTATAAGAATTTTCAAAATTCCTGCTTCCAGGGGCACATGTACGTACACAGGGCTGCTCATTTTTAAATTTCAGGTCTCTAAGTGCGGTATATATTGTTTAACGTCTATTACTAAGATCCAAATTATTCATTTTATTAATATGGATAATAGATGAAGAGTTTGTGTGTGTCTCTTGTTAAGGTTGTACAATATATACCATGCAGAGGTCTTGAATTTAAATTAGCTGCCCCTATGAAAAATCATGTGCACCTTGAAGCCGACATTCTGTGATTTGGTTCACATTATTTTTAACCCTCCTAATACCATGGGGTCACCAGAGACCCCAGTGCAAATTTGTTGACCTGTAAAACCTGTAATATATTTTCCAAAATTCTGAAAAAATTGACTTTGTTTATTTATCTATCTACCTTATAATGTATTATTTATTTATTTTTTATTTTTAAAATTAGTACCTCAAAATTTATTTTATACCACTGAATACCATTGGGGTCATATTGACCCCAAGACTAAAAACATTTGTTTTTAGAGTTTTGCGCATTTAAAATGTCTAAAAAATACACACACAACTAATACCATCTATTGTGTAACGTTATAATCAATTTACTTATATTTTCTGAAGTTGCCTAAAGATAGCAGCATCTACATCATCTTGAATGGAATACTATAGGAAACTAATCTGCTAGTTGAGGAACGTTCTGGCCAAAATGGCGGATGAAAGGTTGTCAGTAGAAGAAATATCAAAAATTCTAAATGAAGAGATTAGTGTTTCTGATTTTTCAAATAATGTGGAAGTTGAAGATAGTGAAATGGATTCTGATGATAAAGGAGAAGTATATTTTGTCGAAAATAATGTTCAACGCTCTGATGAAGATGAATATAATTTTGATGATTCATCAATGTCCACGCAACAAAATTATTTCAAGCAAGTAATGTACTGTAAAACTTATTTATTGGCAGGTATAATTTGTTTTTTACCAAACTATAGTTTTATATGAGAAATACATTTTAGATTATAAATAACTGTGTGTCTAAATGTTAATTTTTATAAATGTATTTATTTACTTATTTTTGGTCAGACAATACATTTATAAAAAATCAATGCTTTTTTTGTGAGTGTTTTTTAAATTTCAAAAAAATTAATGTCTCAAAATAAGTAAATACAAAATAATTTGCTTACCTAAATATATATTTTCATACATTTTCAGATCAAAGAATGAAGAAACCTTATGGTACTCAAATCCACAAAGAGATGTACTATGTCGGCAACCGAGCCGCAATGTAATGAGTATTGCACCTGGTCCTACACGTTACAGCATCAGAAATGTGGACACTATACAATCTGCATTTGAGCTTTTTATCAAACCAAGTATTGTTGAAGAAATACTGAAGTGGACTAACAAAGAAGGTGGTATTACTTATGGAGAGTTATGGGTGAGTGTTGATAAGGATAAACTTATGTGTTTCTTTGGATTGTTGATACTTGCTGGCGTATTCAAAGCTCATAATGAGGCTATTACAAACTTGTGGAATCTAGAAGATGGTCGCCTAATTTTCAACAATTCTATGGCTAGAAACAGGTTTTGACAATTATTACGCTGTATATGGTTTGATAATGCTGAATCAATAAGGCAAAATCGAAGCCCTGGAAAATTGTCACCAATAAGCAATAGGCCCTATATTCCAGATGTGGTCTGAAACATTACAAGATGCTTACATTCCAAATTAGAATGTAACTGTGGATGAGCAATTAGTTACTTTCAGGGGAAGATGCCCATTCCGTCAATTTAATCCATCAAAACCTGGAAAATATGGTATAAAGCTCTGGGCAGCATGTGACAGCAAAACATATTATGTAATAAACATACAAGTAGACACAGGCAAAGAAACTAATGCTCCTAGGGAGGTGAACCAGGGGAAGAGAGTGGTGCTGGATATGGTGAATGGCTTAGAGAAAAGTGGAAGGAATATTACAGCAGACAACTTTTTCACAAGTCATAGTCTGGCAATAGAGCTAGAAAAGAAACAATTAACACTATTGGGAACAATAAGAACAAATCGTTCTGAGTTACCACCGCAGTTCACAACTGTTAGAGGTCGAGAAGTGTATTCTTCTCTATTCGGATTTCAGAAAGTAGCCACAATAGTATCATATTGTCTAAAAAAAGGAAAAGTGGTAACTCTATTGTGTACAATGCTTTACTAAACTCAAACTGAAGACAAAGAAAGAGCCAAACCTCAAATGATTCTGGACTATAATTCAACAAATCAGGAGTTGACACCATGGATAAGTTGGTTAGAACATACACAACCAAACGAATGACAAGGAGGTGGCCTATGGTTTTGTTCTACAACATTTTGGATATAAGTGCTCTAAATGGTTTCATTATTTGGATGTATCTAAATCCAAATTGAAACCGGAAGACCAACTACAAGAGACGAATATTTCTAATGGAATTGGGTAAATCCCTGACAAAACAAAATCGACAACGACGTGCTTCTGTTTCTCAAACAACCACACCGACTCAAAGAAGTGCAAAGCATGGACGATGCTCATTATGTGATCGATCAGAAGATAGGAAGTATAGTGATAAATGTGTTAAATGTGTATCTTTTGTTTGCAAAGACCATTCAATCATTGTATGTAAGGATTGCGAGAATAACTTAAGTAGCCTAACCAATCCTTTTATATACATTCCAAAATTTTCTCTTTGTAAACAGTTAATTTGTATTCTGTGTGATGATGTATTGCTTTAAATTTCATATGGTATATATATATATATATATATTTCATCTCCAAAATAAGTAAAAGTAAAATATAGTTATTATTATGACAATAAATCAGGGGTAGAATGTAGTGTTAATAAAAAAATAACAATAATGGTGTATCCAGTGACCCCACTGGTATTCAGTGAAACAAAATTATTCCAGTAGTAGGAGGGTTAAATTAACTAAAAACAGAAATTTTAAGGATATATTATCGCGACGAGATGGATCTAGTATTATATTTCATTCATTTGTGTAATGCGGGTTGTGGTAGCCCTTATGTATGAACATGTGACCCTGGACCTGGAATTTTAAAATTTATATTAGAATTACGTTTTAACTTTTTACCATTTCTACTCTTTTAACCCTTTTAACATTTTAAGCTTTATCACCCATTTAACCTTTTTCACCCTAGTCGTCACTCCCGCTTGATAATACGTGGTTCGGCGAGTTACCGTGGTGAACCAGGTGGAAGGCAGAATGGAGTGTTCGGTGAGTTACCGTGGTGAACTAGTTGGGAAGCAGAATAGAGGTTTCGGCGAGTTACCGTGGTGAACCAGTTGGGAAGCAGAATAGAGGGTTCAGCAAGTTACCGTGGTGAACCAGTTGGGAAGCAGAATAGAGGGTTCAGCAAGTTACCGTGGTGAACCAGTTGGGAAGCAGAATAGAGGGTTCAGCAAGTTACCGTGGTGAACCAGTTGGGAAGCAGAATAGAGGGTTCAGCAAGTTACCGTGGTGAACCAGTTGGGAAGCAGAATAGAGGGTTCAGCAAGTTACCGTGGTGAACCAGTTGGGAAGCAGAATAGAGGGTTCAGCAAGTTACCGTGGTGAACCAGTTGGGAAGCAGAATAGAGGGTTCAGCAAGTTACCGTGGTGAACCAGTTGGGAAGCAGAATAGAGGGTTCAGCAAGTTACCGTGGTGAACCAGTTGGGAAGCAGAATAGAGGGTTCAGCAAGTTACCGTGGTGAACCAGTTGGGAAGCAGAATAGAGGGTTCAGCAAGTTACCGTGGTGAACCAGTTGGGAAGCAGAATAGAGGGTTCAGCAAGTTACCGTGGTGAACCAGTTGGGAAGCAGAATAGAGGGTTCAGCAAGTTACCGTGGTGAACCAGTTGGGAAGCAGAATAGAGGGTTCAGCAAGTTACCGTGGTGAACCAGTTGGGAAGCAGAATAGAGGGTTCAGCAAGTTACCGCGGTGAACCAGTTGGGAAGCAGAATAGAGGGTTCAGCAAGTTACCGCGGTGAACCAGTTGGGAAGCAGAAAGGAGGGTTTGGCGAGTTACCGTGGTGAACCAGTTGGGAAGCAGAATAGAGGGTTCAGCAAGTTACCGCGGTGAACTAGTTGGGAAGCAGAATAGAGGGTTCAGCAAGTTACCGCGGTGAACCAGTTGGGAAGCAGAAAGGAGGGTTCGGCGAGTTACCGTGGTGAACCAGTTGGGAAGCAGAGTAGAGGGTTCGGCAAGTTACCGTGGTGAACCAGTTGGGAAGCAGAATAGAGGGTTCAGCAAGTTACCGCGGTGAGCTGGGTGGGAGGCAGAAAGGAGGGTTCGGTGAGTTAATGTGGTGAACCAGTTGGGAAGCAGAAAGGAGGATTCGGCGAGTTACCGTGGTGAACCAGTTGGGAAGCAGAATAGAGGGTTCGGCGAGTTACCGTGGTGAACTAGTTGGGAAGCAGAATAGAGGGTTCAGCAAGTTACCGTGGTGAACCAGTTGGGAAGCAAAAAGGAGGGTTCGGCGAGTTACCGTGGTGAACCATTTGGGAAGCAGAAAGGAGGGTTTGGCGAGTTACCGTGGTAAACCAGGTGGGAGGCAGAATGGAGTGTTCGGTGAGTTACCGTGGTGAACTGGGTGGGTAGGCAGAATGGAGTGTTCGGCGAGTTACCGTGGTGAACCAGGTGGGAGGCAGAATGGAGTGTTCGGTGAGTTACCGTGGTGAACTGTGTGGGAGGCAGAATGGAGTGTTCGGCGAGTTACCGTGGTGAACCAGGTGGGAGGCAGAATGGAGTGTTCGGCGAGTTACCGTGGTGAACTGGGTAGGAGGCTAGAATGGAGTGTTTGGTGAGTTACCGTGGTGAACCAGGTGAGAGGCAGAATGGAGTGTTTGGTGAGTTACCGTGGTGAACCAGGTGGGAGGCAGAATGGAGTGTTTGGCGAGTTACCGTGGTGAACTGGGTAAGAGGCAGAATGGAGTGTTTGGTGAGTTACCGTGGTGAACTGGGTGGGAGGCAGAATGGAGTGTTTGGCGAGTTACCGCGGTGAACCAGGTGGGAGACAGAATGGAGTGTTTGGCGAGTTACCGTGGTGAACCAGGTGGGAGACAGAATCGAGTGTTCAGTGAGTTACCGTGGTGAACTGGGTAGGAGGCAGAATGGAGTGTTTAGTGAGTTACCGTGGTGAACCAGATGGGAGGCAGAATGGAGTGTTTGGTGAGTTACCGTGGTGAACCAGGTGGGAGGCAGAATGGAGTGTTCGGTGAGTTACCGTGGTGAACCAGGTGGGAGGCAGAATGGAGTGTTCGGTAAGTTACCGTGGTGAACTGGGTGGGAGGCAGAATGGAGTGTTTGGTGAGCTACCGTGGTGAACCAGGTGGGAGACAGAATGGAGTGTTCGGCGAGTTACCGTGGTGAACCGGGTGGGAGGCAGAAAGGAGGGTCATTATGGGCAGTTTTGATAAGAAAGGCACACGCAAAAACTTAACTGCGATATATTTCCTCAAGCTATCTGTCCGTCCGCTCCTTTCATTCCCCTAGTCGGTTGGGTCGACAGAACTCAGCTCTCTGCAGTGGCCACGAAGAAGGGGAGGGGTTACTTGTCTTGAGATCTTAGAGGTAGAACAGAGAAGGAGGAGAGGGGTAGAGCACAACAGACAGCCTTGAAATTACAAGAGCATTACAGATTGAGAGGGAGTAGAGGGGTGGTAACACCCTGTATTTTCTTTTGGCTATTTGTGCACAGTTTAACATTTTTTACTTTTTGTAATTATTACCTTTTGGCCCTTTTTACACTTTTATACTTTTTATATCGTTTACTTATTTTTAATTTTATATTAAAAATGTTATTATATTTACTTTTTAGCCTTTTAACTCTTTTGACATTTTTACCATGTTTTCATTTATTTTAATTTTATTCTTTTGATCTTTTTGCTCTTTTTACTATGTTTGATCTTTTCCCTTGTGACCCTTCGGGTCCTTTTTGACAATTTTTGCCCTTTTATCCATTTTTCAATATATTATATTTTCCCCCTTTCATATTTTTAGCTTTTAATGCCCTCTTTGAACTTTTTAACATTTTGATCATATTGTTTATTTGTGTAAATATTCACATTTTTACCTACAGCTTTTTAAATTAAATTGATTAGATCTACTTTACTCCCTTATGGCCCTTTTGGCCCGTTTTCAACTTTTTGAAATTCTTACAACTTTATATATCTGTTTAACTCTTTTAGCTACTTAATACTAAAATATGATCCCCGATCTAAGCCTGGTATTTAATATAAAAAGGCGTAAAGATTAAAAAAAAAGTCTAAAAGGGTAAAAGTAAACATAATTAAAAGCTTGAAAGAATGGTTAAAATGTTAAAAAGTGAAAACCATATTTAATATACTAAAACTGTAATAAGGACAAAAAGTGCAATATCAGCAAGGAGTGTAACAATGGGGGGAAAAGGTCATAAGGGCAAAAGTGGGGAAAAAGTGTATATGAATAGAGAGAGAAAAGCTTTTAGTTTTCAAATATATTCAAAAGGGACAACAGGTAAATATAGTGAAATAAAATGGTATATAAGTTAAAAGGGATGAAATAGATAAAGGATAAAAGTTCCAAAAGGCCAAAAAAGGTAAATAGACAAAAAGGGTAAAAAAAATCGTAAGGGGTAAAAACAGTGAAAAGGGTAAACGGGGTAGAAATATAAATGTGGTAATAAAGGTTAACAGGTTGAAAAGGGTTAAACGGGATACAAAAAGGTTAAACGTGGTAAAGGGGTAAATGAGTTAAAAAGCGTAGACGGGTTAAGTAGGGTAAAGGAAGTAAATAGCGTAACCATGTTCATTAAGGAAGTTTTTTACCCACTTAGCCATGGGCAAGTACTCTACTAAGCCTAGTTAATTATTTTATTTATTAATTTTGGTATTTGAAAAATTACACTTGAACAAGAAAATTGAGTTCAGGACCTTCGGCTTACTGCGCCAATGTTCTACTGCTGATCTATACAGGCATAGGTACTAGGTTATAAATAGTAGCCGATGATTTTTACACTAACATCACAAACTTGGCCTTAAACTATACCTTAAACTACGAGTGAAGAATGACCCTGAGCAACGTAATAATTCTGGATATCTCAGTAGTAGAGCCTTATCCCACTTAATCAAGAGTACTAAGTTCGATTCCCGTGTCCAAAAGTAGTTTTATGATCTATTAATATGATGCTTGATGTAGCTATGTCCGTAGCCCAAATATCATTTATATCTTCTTATCGTTGTTATCTAAGTACTGTGCACTGAATTGTACACGCACTAGCTATCTTCAATGGTTATTTTCTGTTCTGCCAATTAATACTCATGTAGGCTATCCTCATTTAACTACCTCATTGTGATATGGATCGGGTGAGTAGAAAATAGAGGAAGTATCCACATTTTTTGTGTAGACAGAGAAAGTGTGAAATCAATTAGGAAAAAACACCCTCAATAAGCCCGTCAGTCTACCGCCCATCATTGGAAAATATATTAGAGTGAAAAGAGGTTTAGTCCATGTGCAAGTTTGTGCATGCTGGTGTGGGTTCTAGTTAGCTAATTACGTGAAAGAACACATTTATTTAGACAAATGCTGGATTTTCTTAAAATCGAAAAACAGGAATGGTGGCCGTTGCTTTTTATCTTGAGTTCAAACAGAGGTGTCCAAATTTTGTGGGTGAAAATAAAATATTATCTAAGAGCATCGTAAAAAAAACCTGGGTGGTTTTGGGTTTTGTCCCAAAGAATAATGTCCCCTAGTGTAGTGGAGGTTATACGTCATAAGATGTCAAAGTGATCAGAAATAGGAGTAGAATGGACTAAACGACTTAATTTCCCTTGTGTTGAGATGCATACATTAACAAAATATTACCCTTTTTTTTGTGTAAATAAATTAGATTTATGACCAAAATTAAATTAGATGACAAATCTATAGACCTATATATAAAAAAAACATTGTAAATAGCTTGTTCAGGTTTTATGCATATGTACTAATTATGCTCACGATTTAGAGATGACTAAGTTTGAAGTTAGAGGAAGTGAAGCCGTATTTGCATAGAAGGAGGGTGGAACACTATTTTGGAAAAAACCTCATAGCACCCGACAGGAATTCAGACCCTGATATCCCTATCATAGGTAGTTTAGTTTAACACGAGATTGACGCCTAATCCCATGTGGCCACCGAAACAGGTATGTGTATGTAATCAAAGTATATATTTTACAAACTAAAATTGAATACATGTAATTATATTCTACTTATAATTAATTAAACTTTCAAATAAAATATTAAATATATATTGTTATTAAAGTTTAGACTTGGAGGAAGTGTACCCACAGTGGCGTGGAGGGAAGACTGGAAAACCATTTAGAATAAAAAGCTTCAGTACACCTGACAGGTATTTAAACACCGATCTCCCTATTAATGTCAGTCTATTTTATTATAAAAGAGATTAATTGGCTCATTTGAACACCGAAGCCAGTTTCCAAGCAAATTGAATAGTGAAAAAGAATTTCAATGACACTCTAAAGAATTAATTAGCCCAGAGAAATAATGGGGTACTACATTTTAGAAAAGGAATGTATCTTATTGGTCCATATTTTGTGTAAGAGTTGAAATTTGGAGGAAAGGGATATACAACAATTTTGAAAAGTATCGTGAGCATGACTTTTTTTAAAAACTCAAAATTAAGGTGTCAGCAAAAGTGTAGTGGGGGAATATATATTTATTATCATTAATATTGATAAACTTATAGGGTCTTGCACCAGCTATGGAATTTATATTATTAGTAAAAGAAATTAATGTTAATGCACTGACTACTTAATTTTATTTTCTCTATAAACTTTGAATGGAAGAAAGGAACCCAATAGATTTTGTTCCCTTGAGCTGTGTGGGATTTGGGGTTGGTATTCTCCTCGCGTACTTCCCGACCAATGTTCTTTGCAACATATTCCACATCACGAAACTTCACCACAAAGCAACATCGCATTACATGAGCTTCGACGGTGAAAGCATTGAGTTCCCGAGAAGGTATTGATAAATAAGATAATGCCAAAGATACGTTTACTGTACGGTAAAATCAGGTCTCTGGAATTCGTCAAAAGAAATGTTGATTTATTTTTATTGAATAAAAATCTGACCTCATGCGAATAATCTTGGTGTTTCCGACATGGTATGGATAAAATTACAAATGAGATAGTAAAATAGCTGACTTTTTTTTTTTGGAACCCCACACACAACCTAAAATCCTATTTCAACGCTAAATAAATAATTTAATACACTTTAAAAAAGTTATTTTGATACCCATAACGATGAAATCAATATGTTTATATGCTTATAGGGTAGAGATTAACAAGTTAAAGTTTTAATAAAATGTACTCGCATTTATGAAGGAAGAGTAATGAACCATTTAGGAAACACCATCCTCACTAATAAATCAGACAAGATAAAACTGATGTCTTTCTTCATCTACGTGACCTGCATCCAGGGTTTGGATTTACTTTGAACAAATAAAGTAAAACTAAGAAATTAAATAACAGTGTGTCGCATCACGGTGTGGTAACATGTAGTCTTTATTAGGAAACAGTGAGATTTAGATCAGTGGAACAATAATTTATCTAATATTAAAAACCAAATGCAAACATAATTTAAACATTTATAAATACAAACCTAGTTAAAAAATTTAAAATTCACTTGTTGTAAGCTATCAGATAAATAATTAATACAGAAAAAAGCTTGTAGCCTAAGCAGATAGTAAAACACGATAATTAAAAAAACAACCACAAAACAAACAGAAAAACCTGGATTGAAAAATTTTATTCTGAAATAGTAATTTTTGTGTACCTTCTTTATCATTTGTATTCTTAAAAATAGTTTATAAAATATATTAACAATTCGTTGAAACCTCCACAATTAAAATGGTGGTCTGTTTTATATGGCCGTTAAAATTTTGAAGAAAGTCCCCAGTGGAGACTATGTTTCATAAATTGTCTGATTTGAAAAGGTTAAGGTGAAGATTCAAATCACGGATGGACGTACTGAATTATCTTAAAGGTTTTCCCGCAATCCTTTCATGCAAAGGTAATTAATTACATTTCCTTGAAATCTCATCCTATAAATGGTCATTTTATTTGTGTATATATGTGGATTTTTCAGATGGGTAGCAAGACTTGGTTCACACAAAAAAAAACTTAAATGGACTCAGTGGCGCAACCAGGATTAGGTTTTGGGGGCAGGAAAGCTATTTAAAACTGTACTTGAGGAAGTAATTACATATAAAAATGACAAAATTTAGCAAAAAATATATTTTAATAGTATATAGACTCAATTTATAAATAGACGAGAGATTGTGACAAAAACAAAGAACAAACTAACAATAACAGTAACATATCATCAACAAATTCACAATTTCAACTAATCCTTTCAGAGTTAAAGAAATCCCAGGAACTATGCACTACGACACAGCTATCGTTTATAAGGAGATCAAGAAATTTCTCGAAAGATCAAAAAACCAACACAGGAAAGTACGTCGTTATTGGTCATCTGTAGTGTGAGGGGAAGATTTTAGAAGCACGGACCTAAAGATTGGCTGGTGGGTATGGGTGCTCCAAATAAAAGAGTTACAGAACTTTGAGTTGCTCAAAATTTCCAGATTTTCTTTTAAAATAAAAGGATATTGTAAAGAATCTATTCACATCCACGCCTATCTATATATTAATTGTTTAAAATATCACTTTCCAAAATGATAAGACACAGACACGTCGGTGATTTAATAAGGCTTTTCCTACATTCTTTTTCTTTAATTATTATCCTCTCTTTATTATTGGGTTGGGTGGGGGGACTTTGAGCCCACCCAGCTTCCCTCCCCTGGTGCGCCACTGAATGTACTTGATAATAATGGTAGATTAACAGAAATTATAGGTTACTGGCATTCGCTCTTATGGAGGATAAGAAACCCCACTGAAGAGATAAACCTTCAAATTTATTTTGTAAGAATCGAATCATGATTTTCTTTAATATCTCGTCTCAATATACATTTGAGTTTTTGCACTTGTATTAAATTACCTGATGTGGTAAGGAAGATAGAGGCATACAAGGGATAAAATATACCTTAGTTTGCTTGGTGGGAGAGTAGAAAACCATTTAGGAATAAACAACCTCAATATACTCAACCAGGATTTAAACTTGATATCTCCCTCATTGGCAGTCCGGTCTATTGCGAGAATCACGCTTAATAAAATGTTAGTCTCTAAATTGAAACCTAGAAATGTACGCTAATATTAAGACGATTGGCCCTTTTTATTTGGCATGAAGATTCTGAGCCATGGGAACAAACGGTTAGCTTCAAATGTTCTTATTGTTTTGCAATTTTCTTTCCGGAAACGGTTTGTTCAAGAATAGAAACATTTTGATTGAGGTGTATTTTTTATATACACATTTCCTTTATAATTTTAACAGTGATCAAATATCGATAAAATTTATACTTTTCAATAGAAAAATACTGTCATCACAACAAAAAATAAGAAAATATGACAATTAATAAACATTTATACATTATCTTAGAAGCGCTGTTGAAAATATTAACATAAACATTTCACTTGTTATCGAGAAAACTGATATTTCCAAACGTATGATTTTTCCGCAATACCTGTCCGGTGGCTAGCGCCATCTACGTTTCCCTTGATCCATTTGTTCTTGTTGGCGCGGAAGGATACTTTGGTCGGTTGTGAAGCTACGACACGCCTTTCACCCTCCCACCCACCATACCACAAAAAAGTCTTAGACCTGTACTCGACAGGGCCATGGGCCTTAAGGCAAATTATGTTTGACGCGACGATACTCGTAAATTGCTCCCTTCCATTAAGTATCAAAATTTTCTTTCATGCCCAAACATTCGCTCATTACCTTACTGATTGCTCCCTCCCATTAAGTATCAAAATTTTCTTTTATGCACAAATATTCGCCCATTATTAGATATTCACCCATTACCTTAATGTGTGTGTATGTGTTTTCTTAAACTTATGGCATTACAAACCGGGAGGAACATAACATCCAGTTCGGTCGCCTGTATGTAGACTATTAGCAGCTCTGGTGGCACAGGGTGTACCTATGGAGGTTGTCAACACGTGGGGCCCTCTACCTGTATGTTGGGTAGAATGGATAGTGAGGAGATAGCTTACTAGTACAGTTCCATCAAGTGAAAGTAGCCCTGGAAATAGCCATCCAGCAACACCTGTCAGGCTTATACTCAATCTTTGGACACACATCCAATGTTAAGTTGATTTTTAATAAACATGTTATTTTAACTACAAATATTTTGCATGAAGCCTAACATATTAAAGTTATCATAAAGACTGTTAGTAAATACAAATAAATTAATTAATAAGATCCAGTCCAATTTAAGGAAATCAAAACTAGTTACGTTTTTTAAGAACTATTCCATTGAATTGTTTACCTTATCTTAATAACATTCTTTGAAATATCTTCGTAGAATTAAAACATTACTATCCACTATATATTTAATTGTTAACTATTCATATGACCCGCCTCATTTTCCTCATGGTCCAACGCGCTACTCTCGCAGTAGACTAGACCGCCAATGACGGTGAGATCAAGATTTAAATCCCGGTTGGGTGTACTGAAGGGGGTTTAAAAAATTGTTTACCACTCTATCTCCACAAAAATGTTGGTACACTTCCTCTAAGTATAGCCTTCCTAATCCCAAATACCCGAACTGATAGTAAGACGCGGTGCCAAAAAAAAAAGATTCGAATGATATATTTATTTTTATAACTATTGAATATTATTTTAAAAGATAAAATTAAGCTTATATAAATAAATTTGTTGTTAACGTGTTCATTTTATCAATAATAAATTGATAATAAAGTACAAATGTATGTAAAAATCAATAAAACTGTTTTATATGCAACTATATTTCTTACAAAAAATCTATAAATTAAATCATCATTTATTTGTTTAAACTTATTAGATAATATATTAATGTGGTTTCTAAGTAAAAGATAGTCAAATAAGAAATAACTTCAAAGCAAGAATCTTCTTGTTTTAGCGTCTAGAATATCTCATAGAGGAATTTTGTGCCTTCTTCAAAGAGATGATTTCTACTTTAAATTTTATATTACTTTCCTCTTTTCCTGCAGTATCTAATGTTCTCTTTACATTAGTAGCAAGTAATAAATGAGGTGACTCAATTAAGGAAAATGAAAAAAGATTATTTTTACAATCATGGGGAATTAATTTTAGGTCATTATTATAGAACGTCCAATGCACTACATTGGTTAGTGTGCTAAACACCAAGATTATCAATGATTTAATTTAATGAATAGGGAGTAAGAGGATAGTTTATCGGAACTGTACCCGCTTTAGTGTGTAGAGGAGAGACAAACATTAAAATTAATATTTAAATGGTGGAAAATCCCACCTAATGTCAACATAAGTTCAGAATATTGAGAGCCAGGTGGAATTAACCAACTGATTATCGGTTCTGATACTATCAATAGTGCATATTAAGTGTTTTACAATTTCTTATTACTATTTTAGTGAGAATAGATTAAAATGTGAATGATAATTTTAATATAATTTTTTCTAATTCCACCTAACTAAGAATTTTGGGGTTTTTCCTTGATCGTAAAAAAAAAATATCGTCTTTGAAATGAATGATAATCTAAATAACATAATTGTTGCGTGATTTTTAAAAGTATTAGCATTTAATCGTATATTAGAAAAAATTAGTGATTGATCAAAGATGTATATTTTTGGTACGTTTACAAAACATTGTTTCACGGCAACATTTATTCACTGCTAAGCTAAACGATTGCCGTCCAAAATATTTACATGAAATTGTTCATGCAGTTCATGTGATGTACGATTTATCAATAATTTTAGGCTTTATCTGGAATATGTAATTTTATTAGGCCTGTCATTAAACTAGAAATAATACACATCTTCGCCATTTCTTTAAGTTTATTAATAAACAATAGGTTTGGTAACAGTGTCTAGTAGCAAATTATTGTAATTTTAAGTAGTTAAATAATACTTTCAAAATTTTAATTTATGATATAACATTTATCCTACTTACAACTGTTTATGATACTTATACAGCTTTGTGTGGATGGTGTTTTTTTAGAAAAAAACTTCAAAGATTTATAATCTGAAAAATTCAATATTTTTTCCAATCATATAAAATGTTCTAAGTACAAAAACCAACAATCTTTTCAAAGAAAATGTTTTAGTAAGAAATCATCTGGATATATATAACGTTTTCTAATATTAATAACAAAGCCTATTATCAATAATAACCTTCCAAATTATTTCATAAAATGTCTTGAATTTTTTAAGTTTCAGGTTTATCATATCTCAAGACATGAAACACCACATTAATTTTAAATAAATAACTTTTTCTTACTCACTAATTTAGAAATGCTATATTTTAAAACGCTATGATTTAATTTTACTTAAAACGTTCACTTTTTTATATTTACATTTGAATAGAATTTAAAATCTATTTTAAAAATACCAAATTGTTGTAAATTCCTTTTTTTAAATAGTGAATTGGCTTAAGACCTTAAAATATTTATATATGTACAATACATATTTTGTGGTGATTATTCGCAAAATAATTAGGGGGGATTATTAGAGGTTATAATAAAATTACGATTGATTACACAGGCTCATTATCTGAATATTTTTTTTCATTACCCTAAAAGTGAGAGAAAAATTAGAATAGTTATTGTATACATATTAAATATTTTTGGCTAAGTTAATACATACTAGCAAACCCGAGCACAAATTGCGTAATACTTAGGTAAAAATAGAAATAATATTATTTTAAATAATACAAACTTGATGTAAATTAAAGAAAATATATTTTTCTCAAATGAATAAAACTCAAATAGACGGTTCCAGAGATGTTTCTGGGATGGGAAGGGGGCCAAAGGGGCTCGGTGGGTAATTTTTCAGGTAAGGTCTCAAGGCCCCCCCACTAATTCAATGATGGGCCCCATAGTCCCAATGATTTCGAAGATGCGTCTGGGTGGAGGGCAAGATATGATGGGGAAAAACCTTTTCGACTTCTGATAAATATTGTTTTGATTTTAACAGCGGGTGCACATCTTCAGGTCAATACTTTTTATAGTAAAGTCGTCATTTTTCAATCTAGATCCATAAGACAAGAATGCACACGTTCATATTAAAGATATAGATGATATTTCACTGATTAGAGAAATTACGACAGTAACTATAAACATGAGAACTATTTTTGGTAATGATATTGGCGGTTAATATACCACTATTATTAATTTTAGAAAATATAATAGGTATTATAAACATAAAAACTATTTTTGTCAAAGATATTGAAAGCTATTGTATTTATTTTATCGATCTGAAAACATGAAAGTTAAATTCCATACACGTTGTGAGAAAATATCTTAACTAAACCAGGGAGGGGAAGGACGAAGGGTGTTTATAGGGTTCATCCAACCCCACCCCCCACCCCCCCC